>JAVVLW010001016.1:0-67000 GCA_034401795.1 Chaetoderma sp. LZ-2023a
CATGCCTCGCCTGTACATCACTACTCCCACCCTGCCTCGCCCTTACATCACTACTCCCACCCTGGCTCGCCCTTACATCACTACTCCCACCCTGCCTCACCCTTACATCACTACTCCCACCCTGCCTCACCCTTACATCACTACTCCCACCCTGCCTCACCCTAACATCACTACTCCCACCCTGCCGCACCCTTACATCACTACCCCGCCACTATTGATGAGTGGATGTCAATAAAACTTGAGAGGGCTATTGGATGGGTAACTGCCTCGCCCTTACATCACTACCCCTCTGCTATTGATGAATGGATGTCAATAAAACTTGAGAGGGCTAGTGTATGAGTAAGTGCCTTGCCCTTACATCACTACCCCTCTGCTATTGAAGGGAGGCTATCAATAAAACTTGAGAGGGCTATTGGATGGGTAACTGCCTCACCCTTACATCACTACCCCTCTGCTATTGACGAGTGGATGTCAATAAAACTTGAGAGGGCTATTGTGTGGATAACTGCCTTCCCTTACATCATTACACCTCCTCTATTGATGAATGGATGTCAATAAAACTTGAGAGGGCTATTGTATGGGTAAGTGCCACACCCTTGCATCACTACTCCTCCACTATTGATGAATGGATGTCAATAAAACTTGAGAGGGCTATTGTATGGGTAACTGCCTGCCCTTACATCACTACTCCTCAACTATTGATGAGTGGATGTCAATAAAACTTGAGAGGGCTATTGTGTGGATAACTGCCTGCCCTTACATCACTACTCCTCAACTATTGATGAGTGGATGTCAATAAAACTTGAGAGGGCTATTGTATGGGTAACTGCCTGCCCTTACATCACTACTCCTCCACTATTGATGAATGGATGTCAATAAAACTTGAGAGGGCTATTGTATGGGTAACTGCCTGCCCTTTCTCCTTCGATCAATACTCACCATTCTGTTACTTCTGATATACAGCTGGCCTTGACAGCGGCTCTAGGATTATAGACTTAGAAAGCTTTACCGACTCCTGGGAACCGGGTACTCGGCTCCCAACTGCTGAGTACCCGTTTACCATAGAGCTCATTCTTGTTTGCATAGCAACAAGAGCAATACATGCTTTTTGCATTAAGGATTTTAGTGTTTTAAAATAATCTAAGTCTTTAATCAGTGATAGTTTGTGTGTTCTGAAAAGGATTAACTAAGGACTATGGAGTATACCGCCCAAGACAACCAGGTTGTATTGTTCTTTATTATCCATAGTTAAAAGACTTAGGTCTCTAAATTTCGTTGTGTCGCATGTTCCAATTTCTGACCCCATAGAATCTGGGACGTGTGCTAGCAACGATATATGCCAGACGATCGCCTTCTTTAAACCCCAACAGGCGATCGGCAGATATGAAAATAGGTGTTTGCTACGGTATTTCTAACACGAATATCGGCTGACGTCGTTCTCCGTAGAATCCGAGCGGGTGACGTCACACCCGGTCGCTCGGATGTTTATGTGAAGAAAATTTTTTTCATTAATTCGCGCATCTTATTCTGGGTGCTGCGTACTAAAAAATGGTACCGGAAACTTTAGAATGATCAAGTTTACGTGCGATCACGATCGGTTTGCAATGATCGGTGGTTTCAAAATTCTTGAGTAGATGTGTGGTCTGCGGTTTTACCGTGTGAGACAGCAGTTTTGTTATAACATTTTGTTGTTTTCTTCACATATCGTGCTGCGTTCGTTAGGAGTATAATTTATATTGATTAGTAAATATACCCTGAATGCTATGCGATATGATTCCTGGAGCCGTTACACATCCTGTAGGATCTATTATGGGTGTGTTGTGCCCGCCGCGTACTTGTCGTCATAATCAATGCGATCGTTGTTGTAACGTGGCGGGGTGGGGTGCGGGGAGGTTACGGTTAATTTATGAGTCAAAATATTTGAAAATTAATTGTCTGCCTTCCATCCGTGTCTCGTTCCGCTTGTTTATTGTAGGTTTGTGCTTATTTTATAGGCCAAGCCAGCCCCGCCATCATGTGACGAATGCCATAAGTTTGTCCGTGTAATGTTCAAGGACCATGTCTGTTTTAGGTGTGCCCTGTGTAATATAGATCATAGGTGTAATGTTTGTGCAGTGTGGTCCGTCGAAACGATGGTTAAGTTCCTTGCCCAGAAGGACTTGGCTGGGTCTGACGCGGGGTCAGGCGGTCCGAGAGGAAATCGTGGAGCGCCCGGTTCGGCCGGTGGGGGTGCTCCACGTCCCCAGCTGGAGGTGGCGGAGATGGCACCGCCGGCGTGGTTTGGTCCGGCTATGCAGGGTTTTCTGCATAGCGTTCTGCCCACGCTGGTGTCATCCCTGCTACCAAAGGTTGGGGGGCAGTTTCTCCCCATGCCTGGTACAGATCCTGTCCTCGGACAGGATTCTGGACTGGTTTCCGAGGGGGCCGTCTCGTACGGCCCCCTGGCGGTCCCGTCTGGCTTCGGCCAGACGGGGTCTGTCTCTCTGCGGCCACCTCCGGGTGGTCCAGTAGCGGTGGCCGGTCCGTCAGGTGTGGGAGCCGTCCGCCAGGATGGCTCCACGGTTGAATCGTCTAGTGACGGCTCTTCGGAGTCTGAAGACGATGAGGCCAAGGAGAAGAGGTTGCTGCGGCCCGTGAAGCCGCAGGTGGAGAATATGGAGGTTGATTCCGTCCTGGACGGAACCGGCCTCCATTTGTCTGGTTTGGCGCAAGCCAGGTCAGCGGCTCCACCTGCGGCTGAGGCCAATCCGTTACCGTGCACCGGTTCCACGCGGCTTGGTTTGTCACCAGCCGTCAGGGGAACTGGTGTGCCGGGCCAGGCGTGGTACTCACCTATCTCACCTGGTCTGGCAGCCGGACATGGGGTGCCGTTGGCGCCCGTGTCCGGCTATGGTTCCGCGACGGTTACGGGTCCGTACGGTTTTCCGTGCGGACCTACCCCATGGACCGGAGTGTTTCATGGGGTGGCGGCGGAACCGTGTGGTAGCGGAGTGCCTGGCGTGTCAGCCGTGGCTCCTTGCCGGGAGGCCGTGGCTGGCAGACCCGTGAGCACGTCAACGGGTGACGTGTTTGCGGGGGTATCTTCTTCGGAGGTAGATTGGTCTGATGCTCTGGCGTGGCTAGCCAGAGTGGACCCGTCTGTGGTTTCGGCCACGGCCGATGAAGATGCGCCCCGTCCATCGGTTGCGTCGATTAGGACGGGGATTTTGCCCGCGGCCCGGATCCAGTCAGTGGGACTGGATCCACGGTTCATTGATTTGTTGGATGCTATTTATAGTAAACAACTAATGACCAAGGGTCAGCTCCCTGCGGCCTCCAGGGAGGTGCGGGCAAGATGTCGTATTCCGCGGGGTGAATACGACAGGTATGGTGTAGTCCCGTCGGTCACGGAGGATGACCGATGGGTACTGGGCGTCCAGAGTGCCGGGTCGGGTGGTCCCGGTCCGGCACTAGTGGATAAGTCCCAGGTACACCAGGAAGAAGTCCTGGCCCTATGCGATGAGGGTGTGAGGGCAGCGATGAGCGCTGTCAATCACTCTTATCGTCTACTTCAGTCGGTGTGGGCTGAAGCGGGGGCAGACCACCCTGTGCCACCTGTGGCGCTATCGTGTGTTAATGACGGCTTGGTGCTGTCAATGGACACATTGGCAAGGGTGCAAGCGCGAGTGACGAAGTCCAGGAGGCAAATGGTCATTGACCATATGCGTCCGGCTACGGCAGTCAGGGAACGTCTTCTTGGGACGCCCCTGACAGGGCCTAGCATCTTTGGTGGCCAAGCGCGGGCCATCTTAGAGGACACCGCCAGTATTGCGCAGAATCGGTTAGCGGTAAATCTACAGCTAGAGCTAGTGCGGCAAGCGCACGCACTAGGGGCTGTGGGCAAACCGTTAACGGGACAGCCTTCAAAGAAACAGAAAAAGCATAAGAGCAAGGCGAAAGCCAGGCCTATTGCGACGTCTGTTTCGGCTGGGTTCTCGGAGCCGCCGCCAGCGAAGAAACCCAGGAAGGTTGTAGAGGCGCCTACCCTCCCCAATGTTGCTCCTGACCGCCCTAGAGGTGGGAAGGGCAAGGGGAAGGGTAAGGGTAAGGCCTCAAAGGGCAGACAGAAGGGGCCGAAGCGTACCTGAGGGTACGCAAGCTCCCTTCATATCCGCCTGGACCGCACCTGTGCGACAGGAACAGCGGTGCCAGTTATACCCGTCGTGCCTAGAACGAAATGGTTCTCACTCTCTCTCGTTAAGAAAGGGGGGGGGCCGGACTGCGAGCCGGACAACCCCGTTAGACGTCGAGGCGTCTATGGTGGGTGGAAGGCTCATGCGTTTCGTCGAGGCTTGGCGAGGTGTGACGTCAGACAGTCTGGTCCTGGGATGGTTATCCCAGGGTTACATGCCGGAGTGGTGGGACTTTCCGCCACAAAATCTGTCTTTGGCACCTGTCTGGACACCCGTACCAAGGGAGCCAGACAAGTTAGAAGCCGTTCAAAAGGAAGTGTCGGGTTTGCTTCTGAAGGGAGCAATAAAACCAGCAAACCGGAACACTCCAGGCTTCTATTCAAACATGTTCCTTGTCCCCAAGAGCACAGGGGGATGGAGACCCATACTCAATCTCAGGCCATTAAATTGGTTTATCCATACGCCTCGGTTCCAGATGGAAACGCCGAGGTCGGTAATGGCGGGATTGAGGAAAGGAATGTGGTGTGTATCGATTGATCTGAAAGATGCATATTTCCACATTCCGATGAATCGGAGTTGGCACAGGTTTCTAAGATTTGCGTTTCAGAATCAAGTATGGGAGTTTACAGTTCTCCCGTTTGGCCTGTCGACAGCTCCGAGGGTTTTCACAAGAGTGGTCCTTGCGGTGACAGCGTTTCTCAGAAAAGAGAACGTGGCGCTACACACCTACATAGACGACTGGCTGCTCAAGGCAGACTCGGCAGCCAGGTTGAACGTGGATACTGCTCTGACTCTGAAGTTACTTTCAGATCTAGGCTGGATAGTCAACGAGGAGAAATCCGAGTTGACGCCCACTCAACATTTTGTTTATTTGGGGATGCGATTCGACCTCGAGGAGGGCAGGGTTTACCCATCAGAGCCCAGAGTGGTGTCTCTGTTAGCCATCCTCAGGAGTTTTCGAGTGGGAAACCACATTCAGGCGAGGCGGTTCCTTCAGATGCTGGGCATGATGGTCTCCATGGAGCAGGTTATCCCGTACGCTGCTCTAATGCGAAGACCTATCCAGTTGTATCTGATGTCTCTGTCGAAACAGAGAACAGAACCCCTGTCAAAACTGGTGCCAGTTTTGGAGCCGATAATATCGCATCTTCTATGGTGGAAACAGCGTCAGAATCTCCTAATAGGGGTTTCGCTGCACCTACCCCACCCCCAGCTGTCCGTTTACACGGATGCATCGCTGGAGGGGTGGGGTGCCTGCCTGGGAGAACACCAGGTCTCGGGCACATGGACTCTCCCGGAGAGTCAGCTGCATATCAATCTGTTGGAAATGATGGCAGTGGAACTGGCGTTGGAAGAGTTCCTTCCGATGATCAGGGGCAAGGTGATATTGATACGGTCGGACAATTCGACAGTAGTATCATATATAAATCGCCACGGCGGGACCAGGTCGCCCACCCTGTGCATCAGGGTGTGGCACTTGATTCAATGGTGCAGGAATTACTCGGTTGTTTTGAAAGCAGCTCATATTCCTGGCCGATTGAACATTCTGGCGGATGCTTTGTCTCGCAGACAGAGAATCTTGCCAACAGAATGGTCCCTCAACCCTCCAGTTCTACGACGGATCTTCGAGCATTGGGGCAAACCCAACGTGGACTTGTTCGCCACAAAGGAAAATGCTCAAATCATGACATATGTCTCGCCGATTCCAGATCCAAATGCCGTCGATACAGACGCTCTGGCGATAAGCTGGAGAGGGATGCACGCGTACGCGTACCCACCCACCATTCTTCTACCGAAGGTATTGGTGAAGGTCAGGGAGGAGCCGTGTCTGGTCCTGCTAATAGCGCCGTATTGGCCGAGCAGGGCGTGGTTCACGGATCTTCTAGATCTGCTGGTGGAAAATCCTGTGCAGTTGCCCGAGATTCCGAACATAATCTCCCAGGCCAAGGGACGCTTCCTACACGAGCGTCCCGAAATGTTCAAATTGACTGCGTGGATGTTGTCAAACAACGTTCCACGTCGGAAGGCTTTTCTCGACAGGCTGCTGATTTCATCGCGGCTGCGAGAAGGAGGTCAACCTTCAAGTCATATAACAACAAGGTTAACAGATTTGCAGACTGGTGTGAAGAAAAGGGTATTGATACCTTTCAATCCACTATTCAGCAAATAGCAGACTTTCTCTGTGAGCTGTTCTTTACAGGACTAGCTCCCGTCACAATTGCTGGATACAAGTCAGCTTTGGCATCAGTTATCCCTTGTCTAGCCAACAGGGATAGTCCAGAGGTGGCCCAGTTAAACGTGATGTTGAAGGGAATGAGCAATCTCCGCCCGAGACAGCCGGTAGTCATTCCAGCCTGGAGTCTATCTTTAGTGCTTAATGTACTGGCCAAGCACCCATTCGAACCGTTGCGTTCGGCTAGTCTAAAGCATTTGACTCTAAAGGCGGTCTTTCTATTGGCAGCTTCCTCAGCTAGAAGGCGCAGTGAGATCCATGCGCTTTCGGCAGAGAGGAACCGATTTATTGTTTCTGGAGAAGGTCTGCGTCTTCTGCCAAGAGCAGAATTTATGTCAAAGAACCAATCTTTGAGATATCCCGGCAAACCGATCATTATACCGAAGTTAACCAGGTTTGATCGTGATGCCAGTGTCTGGTGCCCGGTCCGTGCTTTGACTAAGTACATGAGTAGTCAGACTACTCCTGTGATGCAATTCTCTTCTCACAGGCATATCATCATCACAGTTACAACGTCTCCAACGAGCACAAAATACGGCAGCCCGGTTAATAACCAGAACAAAAGTGCATGAACACATTCGACCAGTCCTCAAGAGCTACACTGGCTGCCAGTGGAACAACGCATCGAATTTAAGGTCGCACTTTTCGTGTTCAAATGCCTACATGACTTAGCCCCACCGTATTTATCATCACTCATAACTAGACGAATAGCACCGAGAGCACTAAGATCGAGTGAACAGCTACTCTGCGTAGTACCCAATTCCAATCTTGTCATTGGAGAGCGTGCTTTCTCCATAGCTGGACCAAAACTTTGGAACGACCTTCCATCCAACATTCAAAACAGCAACAATGTTGAGGCTTTCAAAACTCTTCTAAAAACCCATTTGTCCAAAAAGCATATTTCACTATTTTAAATTAGCTTTAACTTTTGTAAAGCGCCTTTGGGCAGTTAATTCTGGAATTGGCGCTATATAAATGCATACATACATACATACATACAAGAAACGGACTGACTCGTTACGGTCGAACGATAGACATCTGTGGATCTGCCATAAAAAGCCTTATGGCGCCGCATCCATGGATACTATCTCTCGTTGGGTGGTCGAATGCATTCAGACTACTCATGAGATGGCGACTGGGCACCAGGTGCAGGGCGTAAGGGCACACGATGTTAGAGGAATAGCCGCCTCGACCGCCCTTTACAATGGTGTTCCGTTAGAGGACATCATGGCCGTTGCACAATGGCACTGTGAGTCCTCATTTACGGATTACTATATGAGGGATGTGTCAGACTCAGCCAATCCACTCGCTTTAGCTGTTTTGAAACGATAGTTAGTGACCACACTGCTTTTCCCCTTTTTTCACTTTGGTAAGAAAAGAACCTAAAGCAGGCATGGTCAAGCAAGAGGATGTCAACCAGATTGTGTCACTGATGGCCGAACCGGTGAATGGTTGTAGGCAGTACGTCTGAAGTCCTGTTATCATAAGGTAATTCAACAAGTGAGTTTTTTGTATTATGTATATGTATCATGTTCATTCATCTTATATATTCATGCTCATTCCCAGGCTAATACAAGCGATATGCAGGGAGTAGTTAACCCTCTTGGCATATTGGTGTTTCAGGCGAGATACATGTTCGTTAGTTCTCTCCCTTTTCTTAGGAGGAAAAAGGGGGGGGGGGCTGTGACGCGAATGTGATTCGGTTCCGTGAACTTGACGGTCCTTTTAGGTCTCCGTTAGTCAAGTTTGAAGTCTAAAATCTTTCTCCAAGGGGCAAAATTAGCATGTATGGCTTGCCCCTTCCCACCAGGTTACTGATCAAATCTGGTGTATATCAGAAGTAACAGAATGGTGAGTATTGATCGAAAGAGAATGCAGGAAATGTCAATTTCCCTTTCTCCGAGATCTAACAATACTCACCATTCTGTTACGGACCCAGCCTCCCAGCCCCACGGAGGCAAGCCATAGTTTTCTCTTGTTTGGTGGCTATGCAAACAATATGAGCTCTATGGTAAACGGGTACTCGGCAGTTGGGAGCCGAGTACCCGGTTCCCAGGAGTCGGTAAAGCTTTCTAAGTCTATAATCCTAGATCCGCTGTCAAGGCCAGCTGTATATCAGAAGTAACAGAATGGTGAGTATTGTTAGATCTCGGAGAAAGGGAAATTGACATTTCCTGCATACATCACTACTCCTCAACTATTGATGAGTGGATGTCAATAAAACTTGAGAGGGCTATTGTATGGGTAACTGCCTGCCCTTACATCACTACCCCTCCACTATTGATGAGTAGATGTCAATAAAACTTGCGAGGGCTATTGTATGGGTAACTTCCTGCCCTTACATCACTACTCCTCCACTATTGATGAATGGATGTCAATAAAACTTGCGAGGGCTATTGTATGGGTAACTGCCTGCCCTTACATCACTACTCCTCCACTATTGATGAATGGATGTCAATAAAACTTGAGAGGGCTATTGTATGGGTAACTGCCTGCCCTTACATCACTACTCCTCCACTATTGATGAATGGATGTCAATAAAACTTGCGAGGGCTATTGTATGGGTAACTGCCTGCCCTTACATCACTACTCCTCCACTATTGATGAATGGATGTCAATAAAACTTGAGAGGGCTATTGTATGGGTAACTGCCTGCCCTTACATCACTACCCCTCCTCTATTGATGAATGGATGTCAATAAAACTTGAGAAGGATATTGTGTGGGTAACTCTTGGCATCATTACGAAGCCCATTGTTCAATGGACCTTTCCATTTTTAGCTATGCCCCGCCCATCTCTATCTAAGCTCCATCCACACCTCACTCGTGTTGAGATCGATCGATCTCTGAGCTCCTTGACTGTCAATTTCCAGAAAACTATACAGGTAAACTGTTGAATATTTTGAAACAAATTTGACTGGGTGCTGTTGCTGCCTATGGCAGCAACAGAACCCAGTCAAATTAGTTTCAAAATATCCAACAGCAGGTTTATTAAATAGTAGTGACATACAATTCGTACAACGTGTCAAACTATTAGAGTTAAAAATGGGCCTAATAGACTCACTTATGATGTAATGGTTACACGCCGCTTAGATGATTAGGACATCATATGACGTCATTACTCTAGAAAGGTCCATTCACTGACATGCTGGGATTTAGGAGGGCGACCCATCCTTAAATTTTAAAATCGTTACTCCTCTCTTATTTTCGAACGGATCTTGATAAAACTTGAGGGTGTATTCTAACCATTGCTATTTACCTGATAATGGAGCCAATTTTAGATTCACCTCATGATGGGGTTTAAAAGGGCAAACACCCTTAAATTCTAAATCTCTAGATAAAAGTTGTGGAACGTTCCGCATCCAATAGCTCATACAAGCTTTTTTCCTGTTGTCAATTTTGTCACTTTATCACTTTTATTCCTGAGACGGGGCAACCATCTTTATCCAGACGCGCACATGGGCGTGATGTTCGGTATGAATTTTGCCCAGTATTAGTACAGATACAATGTTCTCACAAACAGCATATCAGTTAAAATATTTTTATGAAACCTTCAAAACATGAAGTTATCCCTTTTGAATGGTCAAACCGGTGTCTGCAGTGGTTTTGAGGAATGTCCATTTGCAGGCCAAGAGAAGAGTATTTTTGAAAATTTATTACTGGAATGGCTGGCTCGATAATCAATAATTTTCAAAAGTACTCTTCTCTTGGTCTGCTGATGGGCATTCAATAAGGAAATAATCCCAAAAGCACTAGCCCACACCCTGATTACTGGTAGCACCATGAATAGGACCAGTAATCATGGTGTGGTGCTTGTGCTTTCAACAGAATTGGAAAGAATAAATGGATAAAGATTTCAAGAGAGGGTCCAGATATACTCAAGGATATTGAACAATTAGGCCAGGACCCTGTGGCTGCATATTTGTTCTACCATTTTTTTTGGCAAGCATTGAAGACAAACATACTGGACCTTTGTACACAGAACATCCAACATGGCTACCTGATAGTAGTTGGAAAATTAAAAGTATTTGGGTGTAAAATGAATAAAAAAGTCTGAGTTTATTTGAATGTACATGTATTTAGCTAAGGTATTTCAGTCAAACTCGGTATATGGTTATATTATGTAATGTAGCTAATCAATAATTTAACTGGCTTATCACGTCACTGATCAAATTTGGGCAAGAAAATGTAATTATTTCCTTATTGTATGTCACCGTATGTCCCTGCACACCCACGTGGATTACTGGTAGCACCATGGATAGTTCTTCACCAGGGTTTCTCACAACTTCATGCATTAGGATAAGATGTTATGTCTTACCCACACCTGTTCTGAGATACATGTCATTCATATCAAGGACAAATCTAAAGCGATGACTAAACATGGCAACATCAGTGTCAATACTACATATCACTGCTCTGCTTGGTTTATGAAGATCTAGTGCATGTTTCACATGCAAGAAGATTCTGTATTCTCCTTCGATCAATACTCACCATTCTGTTACTTTCTGATACACAGCTGGCCCTGACAGCTGGCTCTAGGACTATAGACTTAGAAAGCTTTACCGACTCCTTGGAACCGGGTACTTGGCTCCCAACTGCCGAGTGCCCGTCTACCATAGAGCTCATTCTTGTTTGCATAGCGACAAGAGCTGTCCACAATTTTTTTTGCAGGAGAAAGATTAAAGTTTTTTGAAAAGAAATCTAAGTCTTTTATACTGTGATTTGATAGTTTGTGCGTTCTTGAAAGGATCTAACTGGATAAAATGGAGAATACCGCCAATGATGACCAGGTTGTATTATTCCTTATTATCCATAGACTTAGGTCTCTAAATTTCGTTGTGTCGCATGTCCCAATTTCTGACCCAAAAGAATCTGGAACGTGTGCTAACAACGTGATATGCCAGACGATCGCCTTCTTTAAATCCCAACAGGCGATCGGCAGATATGAAAATAGGTGTTTGCTACGGTATTTCTAACACGAATATCGGCTGACGTCGTTCTCCGTAGGGTCCGAGCGGGTGACGTCACACCCGTGATGCTCGGATGTTTATGTGAAGACAATTTTTTCATTAATTCACGCATCTTGTTCTGGGTGCTGTGTACTAAAAATGGTACCAGAAAACTTTGGAATGGTCAAGTTTACGTGTGATCACGATCGGTTTGCAATGATCGGTGGTGTCAAAATTCTTGAGTGATGCGTGGTCTGCGGTTTTACCGTGTGCTACAGCAGTTTGTTCACATTTTGTTGTTTCTTCACATATCGTGTCGGCTTTCGTTAGGAGTATAATTTATATTGATTGGTAAATATACCGCGAATGCTATGCGATATGATTCCTGGTTCCGTTATACATCCTGGAGGATCAATTTATGGGTGTATTTATGCCCGCTTCGTTCTTGTCGTCATAATCAATGCGATCTTTGCTGTAACGTTGCGGGGTGGGGTGCGGGAGGGTTTGCAGTTAGGATGGCTCCACGGTTTTCCTTGTCTAGTGACGACTCTTAGGGGTCTGAAGATGAGTAGGCCGAGGAGGAGAGTGTGCTGCGGCCTGTGAGGCCACGGGTGGAGAGCATGGAGGTCGATTCCGTCCCGATGGAACCCGACCTCCATCTGTCTGGCCTGGCGCAAGCCAGGGCAGCGGCTCCGCCCGTGGTTGAGGCCACTCCGGTACCGGGCACCGGTCCCATGATGGTTGGTTTGCTGCCAACCGCCACGGTGACGGGTGTGGCCGGCCAGGCATGGTACTCACCTATCTCGCCTGGTCCGGCGGTCAGACATGGGGTGCCGTTGGCGCCCGTGTTTGGCCACGGTTCCTTAACCGCTACGGGTCCGCACGGTTTCCGTGCAGGCCTACTCCATGGACTGGTGTGTTCCATGGGGTGGCAGCGGAACCGTACGGTACCGGAGTTCCTGTCATATCAGCAATGGCTCCTAGCGGGGAGGCCGTTGCTGGTAGGGCCGTGAACATGTCAACGGGTGACGTGTTCACGGGAGTGTCCTCCTCGGAGACGGATTGGTCTGAGGCTCTGGCTTGGCTAGCCAGGGTGGACCTGTCTGTGGTTTCGACCACGGCCGAGGAGGATGTACCCCGTTAATCGGTGCATCGATAGGACGGGGATCTTGCCCGCAGCCCTGATCCAGTCTGTTGGACTGGATCCATGGTTTATGGTGTTGCTTGATACTATGTATAGCAAACAACGCATGAACAAGGGCCAGCTTCTTGCGGCCTCCATGGAGGTGCGGGCGAGGGGTCGTATTCCATGGGGGGAATACGACAGGTATGGTGTTGTCCCGTCGGTCACCGAGAATGACCGCTGGGTACTGGGTGTTCAGAGTGCTGGAGTGGGTGGCCCCGGTCCGGCACTTGTGGACAAGTCCCAGGCACACCAGGATGAAGTCCTGTCCCTATGCGATGTGGGTGTGAGGGCAGCTATGAATGCTGTCAACCAATCGTATCGCCTTCTTCAGTCGGTGTGGGCTGAAGCGGGGGCAGGCCACCCTGTGCCACCTGTGGCGCTTTCGTGCGTCAGTGACGGCTTGGTGCTGTCTATGGACGCACTGGCAAGGGTGCAGGTGCGTGTGACAAAGTCCAGGAGGCAAATGGTTCTTGACCATATGCATCCGGCTACGGCAGTCAGGGAGCGTCTTCTTGGGACACCCCTGACAGGGCCTAGCATCTTCGGTGGCCAGGCGCGGGCCATCCTAGAGGACACTGCCAGCATTGCGCAGAATCGGTTGGCGGTAGGCCTACAGCTGGAGCGAGTGCGGCAAGCGCACGCACTATGGGCTGTAGGGAAACCGTTAGCTGTCCAACTTTCGAAGACGCAGAAGAAGCAGAAAGGCAAGGCGAAAGCTAAGCCTACTGCGACTTCTGCTTCGTCTGGATTTTCTCAGCCGCCGCCGGCTAAGAAAGCCAGGAAGGTTGTGGAGGCCCCTACCCTCCCCACTGTTGCTCATGATCGCCCTAGAGGCGGGAGGGGTAAGGGTAAGTCCTCCAAGGGCGGAAAGAAGGGAGCGGATCGTACCTGAGGGTACAAGGGCTCCCTTCATATCCGCCTGGACCGCACCTGTGCGACAGGAACAGCAGTGCCGGTTATACCTGCCGAGCCAAGACGGAAATGGTTCTCTCTCTCTCTCTCGTTAAGAAAGGGGGGGGGGGGGGTAGCAGACCACGAGCCGGACAACCCCTTTAGACGTCGAGGCGTCTATGGTGGGTGGAAGGCTCATGCGTTTCGTCGAGGCCTGGCGAGGTGTGATGTCAGACAGTCTGGTCCCGGGATGGTTATCCCAGGGGTACCTGCCGGAGTGGTGGGACTTTCCACCGCAGAATCTGTCTTTGGCACCTGTCTGGACACCCGTACCACGGGACCCAGACAAGTTAGAAGCCGTTCAAAACGAAGTGTCGGGTTTGCTTCTGAAGGGAGCAATAAACCCAGCGAACCAGAACACTCCGGGCTTCTATTCAATTATGTTCGTTGTCCCCAAGAGCACGGGGGGATGGAGACCCATACTCAATCTCAGGCCATTGAATTGGTTTATCCATACGCCTCAGTTCCAGATGGAAAAACCGAGGTCGGTAATGGCAGGATTGAGGAAGGGAATATGGTGTGTGTCGATCGATCTGAAAGATGCATATTTCCACATTCCTAGGAACCGGAGTTGGCACAGGTTTCTGAGATTTGCGTTTCAGAATCTAGTATGGGAGGTTACTGTTCTCCCGTTTGGCCTGTCGACAGCTCCGTGGGTTTTCACAAGAGTGGTCCTTGCGGTGACAGCGTTTCTCAGAGAAGAGAACGTGGCGCTACACACCTACATAGACGACTGGCTGCTCAAAGCAGACTCTGCAGCCAGGTTGAACGTGGATACTGCTCTGACTCTGAAGTTACTTTCAGATCTAGGCTGGATAGTCAACAAGGAGAAATCTGAGTTGACACCCACTCAACATTTCGTTTATTTGGGGATGCGATTCGATCTCGAGGAGGGCAGGGTTTACCCTTCAGAGCCCAGAGTGGTGTCTCTGTTAGCCATCCTCAAGAGTTTTCGAGTGGGAAACCACATTCAGGCGAGGCGGTTTCTTCAGATGCTGGGCATGATGGTCTCCATGGAGCAAGTGATCCCGTACGCTGCTCTAATGCGAAGACCTATCCAGTTGTATCTGATGTCTCTGTGGAAACAGAGAACAGAACCCCTGTCAAAACTGGTGCCAGTTTTGGAGCCGATAATATCGCATCTTGTAGGGTGGAAACAGCGTCAGAATCTCCTAGTAGGGGTTTCGCTGCACCTACCCCACCCCCGGCTGTCCGTGTACACGGATGCATAGCTGGAGGGATGGGGGCCTGCCTGGGAGAACACCAGGTCTCGGGCACATGGACTCTCCTGGAGAGTCAGCTGCATATCAATCTGTTGGAAATGATGGCAGTGGAACTGGCGTTGGAAGAGTTTTCTTCCGATGATCAGGGGCAAGGTGATATTGATACGGTCGGACAATTCGACGGTAGTATCATACATAAATCGCCAAGAGGGACCAGGTCACCCACACTGTGTATCAAAGTGTGGCACTTGATTCAGTGGTGCAGGAATTACTCGGTTGTTTTGAAAGCAGCTCACATTCCTGGCCGATTGAACATTCTGGCGGATGCTTTGTCTCGCAGACAGAGAATTCTGCCAACAGAATGGTCCCTCAACCCTCCAGTTCTACGAAGGATCTTCGAGCATTGGGGCAAACCCAATGTGGACGTGTTCGCCACAAGGGGAAATGCTCAAGTCATGACTTATGTCTCGCCGATTCTAGATCCAAATGCCGTCGATACAGACGCTCTGGCGATAAGCTGGAGAGGGATGCACGCTTAGGCGTACCCACCCACCATCCTTCTGCCGAAGGTATTGGTGAAGATCAGGGAGGAACCGTGTCTGGTCCTGCTAATAGCGCCGTATTGGCCAAGCAGGGCGTGGTTCACGGATCTGCTAGATCTGCTGGTGGTAAATCCAGTGCAGTTGCCCGAGATTCCGAACATAATCTCCCAGGCCAAGGGACGCTTCCTACACGAGTGTCCCGAAATGTTATTGACTGCGTGGTTGTTGTCAAACAACGTTCCACGTCGGGAGGCTTTTCTCGACAGGCTGCTGATTTCATCGCGGCTGCGAGAAGGAGGCCAACCTTCAAGTCATATAACGACAAGGTTAACATATTTGCAGACTGGTGTGAGGAAAGGGGATTGTACCTTTCATTCCACTATTCAGCAAATAGTAGACTTTCTCTGTGAGCTGTTCTTTTCAGGACTAGCTCCTATCACAATTGCTGGATACAAGTCAGCTTTGGCATCATTTATCCCTTGTCTAGCCAACAGGGATAGTCCAGAGGTGGCCCAGTTGAGTGTGATGGTGAAGGGAATGAGCAATCTCCGACCGAGACAACCGGTAGTCATTCCAGCCTGGAGTCTATCTTTAGTGCTTAATGTACTGGCCAAGCACCCTTTCGAACCGTTGCGTTCGGCTAGTCTAAAGCATTTGACTCTAAAGGCGGTCTTTCTATTGGCAGCTTCCTCAGCTAGAAGGGGCAGTGTGATCCATGCACTTTCAGCAGAGAGGGACCGATTATTGTCTCCAGAGAGGGTCTGCGTCTACTGCCAAGAGCAGAGTTTATGTCAAAGATCTCGGTCTTTGAGATATCCCGGCAAACCGATCATTATACCGAAACTGAGTAGGTTAGATTGTGATGCCGGTGTCTGGTGCCCAGTCCGTGCTTTGACTAAGTACAAAACGGACAGACTCGTTACGGTCGAATGATAGACATCTGTGGATCTGCCATATGGAGCCATATGGCGCCGCATCCATGGATTCTATCTCTCGTTGGGTATTCGAATGCATTCAGATTACCCGTGAGATTACGACTGGGCACCAAGTGCAAGGCGCAAGGGCACGTTGTTAGAGGAATAGCCGCCTCTTCCGCCCTTGACAATGGTGTTCCGTTTACGGACATCAGGGCTGTCGCACAAGGGCACTGTGAGTCCTCTTTCACGGATTACTATATGAGGGATGTGTCAGACTTCGCCATTCCACTCGCTTTAGCTGTTTTGAGACGATAGCTATATGACCGCACTGCTCTTCTTCCTTTTTTGGCATTTGTAAGAGAGAATTTAGAAGCAGGCTTGGTCGAGCGAGAGGATATCAACCAGTTGTGTCACTGAGGCCGGACAAGTGATTGGTTGGAGGCTCCAGGTCTGAATTCCAAATATCATGAGGTAATTCACGATTGAGAGTGTTTTGTATTATGTCTATATATCATGATTATTCATCTTATATATTCATGCTCATTCCCAGGCTAATATATGCAAAGAGCAGTTAACCCTCTTGGCATATTTGTGTTTCAGGCGAGATACATGTTCGTGAGTTCTCTCCCTTTTCTTAGGAGAAAAAGGGGGGGGGGGGGGGGGCAGTGATGCAAATGTGATTCAGTTCCGATAACTTGACGGTCCTTTTAGGTCTCCGTTAGTCAAGTTGTTAAGTCTAAATCTTTCTCCAAGGGGCAAAGGTAGCATTTATGGCTTGCCCCTTCCCACCAGGTTACTGAACAAATCTGGTGTATATCAGAAAGTAACAGAATGGTGAGTATTGATCGAAGGAGAATGCAGGAAATTTCAATTTCCCTTTCTCCGAGATCTAACAATACTCACCATTCTGTTACGGACCCAGCCTCCCAGCCCCACGGAGGCAAGCCATGGATTTCTGTTGTTTGGTGGCTATGCAAACAATATGAGCTCTATGGTAGATGGGTACTCGGCAGTTGAGAGCCGAGTACCTGGTTCCAAGGAGTCGGTAAAGCTTTCTAAGTCTATAGTCCTAGAGCCAGCTGTCAGGGCCAGCTGTGTATCAGAAAGTAACAGAATGGTGAGTATTGTTAGATCTCGGAGAAAGGGAAATTGAAATTTCCTGCATTCTGCCTCCTCATGGTCTGATTCCAGTTCTTTTACATGAAAGTGATCAGCGTGTGTTACAGCGATAGCTTCAAGAGGATTAGTAAATCCACCTGCCAAATACAATATTTGACCATCATTTAGATTCTGCTTTGCACTGTCGGTCCAGTTTGTCATAATGGCGTTTGATATGGTTTCCTTGTTTTTCACATTTGATAACATTTTATGCGTTGTCTTCGGGATTGGTGTGTTCAGATTTGGTTCGTGAATTTCCAGCATTTGAACTATACCTTTTCTTAATCTAGCATGCTCATCTGATTTGATACAGTCATCTTGGGAAAAGCTGTCCTCAACCACTGCAATGGTCTTGTAATGCAATGCTAGTACAATGTTAAGAAGTGTTTCTGAGAGTCGGCCGAATGTAGTACAAGAATTTGTATCAGTATAGCAACATCATGAAATCAACTACCATGAGAGTCAAATCATTATCCTCACCTGGTATCTCTGGCAGACTACATACTTGTCCTATCCATGAAAGTGCATCACTTGTATTGTTTTCTCTCACAGAACCATCCAAATTAAACACTTAGTGGAACTAGAGCAAGTTTATATGTCATCACATTTGATATATCCACTGCTCCTTTCTGTATGATTACAATGAGCTTACTGAAGATTTCTCTCTCAATGTTGATGAAAACAGTTTCTTGTTTTTGTTTTGTCGTAATTGTCAGGCTCAGGCTCGCAAATGTTTTAAAGTGGGTCTCTTTATTGGCTCACAGAAATCTATTGCGTTTGATGTATTTGGGATTATTCTTTCCTCCAAAAATTGCTAGATTTTCTGCTCTTCAATTTTTCTTACAGAACACAAAGCATATGTAACATCATCTGGGGAAAACCTAGAGGATGCAATGTTCGCCAATGGTTGCCTGTTCGTGGATGGAATACCTGATTTGAGTTTAAAGGGATTGAATCGGATATTGATATGTAAACTATGCCTAACAACTTTTTCATCATTATCAATTCTACTTTGAGTGTTCCTTATGGTGCTCGCTTTGCTTGGCAATTCCACTCATTGATTTCATCATGCCTGTCACTGCTGCCTTCAAATGTGCAGTTAGGTAGAACTAATGTGCAGTGCTGTAAGTCTGATTGATTAATTTTGCTTTCATGTGCTCCTTAGAACAATGCAACCTGCGTATCCTTGATGCTGTATAACTGTAACAGCTGGGCAGCTCCAAAGGCAGCTCTAGACAAACTCGATTCCTGCCACCGCAAACACCTACACACCATCACTGGACGCTGATGGGCAGACAGCATAATTTCCAATGATGCATTATACAAGATGTGTAATACGTCGCCGCTGTCTGTAAAAGTCAGCCAGCAAAGATGGTCCATGTTTGGCCATGTGCTAAGGATGCCAGAAGAGACACCAGCACAGAGAGCCTTGGAATTTGCCCTACATGGAGCCAGCAATACATAGAACAAAGCCAGGAGAGGATGGCATTGCATAAATCTGCTCACGCACGCAAGCACTCAAACACACACACGCACACACACACACACACACACACACACACACACACACACACACACACACACACACACACACGCACGCACGCATGCATGCACACACACACACCAGCTCCACTTGTCATGTTACAACATGATGTTCTCCATGAACAGGCTCACTGGTACACACGCATGTACTCACACACACACACACACACGCACGCACGCACGCACGCACGCACGCATGCGCGCACTCACACACACCAGCTCCGGCTGTTATTTTACCAGCAATCATGTGTGGCAAAACAGTGACATCTTGTTGTGCTTCCTTCTGCCCAGCAAGTGTCAATACATTGTATCTCATCATAACTAATACCTTATCTATTTTTGTTCAATTGACTGACTTGTTTTGGCATCTTATATTTTCCATTTGAACTGATATATATTACATCTTGTGCAAGGGTGAGAATATTGCTATGCAGTTTGAGATTGTTTGTTCGCATTTGTTTAAAATTTACCTCGCCGAATACAGCTGGATCTGATGACAAGAACTAGTAGAGAAACTGATACAGTTTTTTGTTGGCCATACCCTCGTCTTCTTTTAAACCGATATCTTCAGGATTTTGCATGATTTTCAAAATAAGGACAGCATAGAACAAAATGGCATCATTATAAGGAACTTCACCAGTTTCATCTATGTCAATAGAGGGTTCTTCAAAGTGTATCGATTTTAACAGTGAACGGATGTTCACTACTGTATTGATGGCATCCGTTAATTCTACTGATGCATACGTCACAAAGTCTGGTTTATTAGGATGCCCTGCATTGTGAAAAGTCATGTCATCGCAGTTACTCTCTATCCTAGATTTAACCGGTTTTGGTGTCGGAATCTGAGTGTGTGTTCATCCATGTACAGTTTCAAACAGTTTTTGATACGTACATACAAGACCTGGTTCATGTCTAAAGCTTTGCCGTCTAACTGCTGAGGTCTCAATAACTTTATAACGTCCCCAAATGCAGCATCATATGGGCTTCCTTGTGTTGCCGATGGTTTCTTTTTCTTAACATAAAGACTACGACAGTTTGTATGATATCGGGCTTCTTGTAGGAATAGTTTTTAAGTCACCACCGATGCGCAGATTCAAACATGCAGAGTTCTTTCCAATTAACCCGTTATCCCTCATATCATAAAAAAAATCTCCTACTACAGTGGTCTTGAGAAATGTCTATTTCCAGACCAAGAGAAGACTATTTTTGAAAATTTACCACTGGAATGGCTGGCTCGATAACATGGTCAATGACGAGTAACAGTTTAATGCCACTTTAAGTCATGAACGTTTGACTCAAACTTTAGTTCATGTAGGCTTGTACGATTACGTCATTAAATCAAAAATCGTGATTATGTTTTAAATCGTGAATTTATATGATTAAAAATTAAATAATCGAATAATCGTGACTATTTTCTATTGCATAAAATATTTCAAAACCTAACTTTCAATTACTTTTTAATGCGATCAGTCATGAAAAATTACATTTTGTTTAGTGAATGCATGCCCAATTGTAGGGCAAGAGAAGACTATTTTTGAAAATATATTACGAGATTCGAGCCAGGCATTCCAGTGATACATTTTCAAAAATAGTCTTCTCTTGCCCTGCAAATGCACTTTTCTAAACATCATTGCAGTTTTCGTCATTGATATACTTTTGTTGTTATGTCTTGGTAATTTGTATCCAAGCTGATTAATCGAGTAATCACGATTATTTTTTAATAATCGATCGCGATCACTCAACGCAATAATCGCACAAGCCTAAGTTCATGTCCAGCGTACATGAGCAAGCACTTTACTGATTCACACACAGAATACTCTCCTAATACCTTACGCCTATAAAAAGCGCTGAGAAAAGATGGCAATGCAGAGGCACCCATACATGTATGTAACTTATCACACACAGATTTCTAACATATAATACATTGCGTCATATCACATATTCTGTGTCTTTTTACTGGGACTTTATGGAACATTCAATTTTAATGGCCTTGAATCACCCATTTTTCTGATATGTACAAAGAGATGAATAATCTGTAATATAGACAAATTAAACTTCTATTAAAACTGTGGATAAAGGCCACCTGCTTCTGGGCCAAAATATGATGGTTCTTAACGCCTCTTGTGTCATCAAGCGCACTAAAGCGCTCAAAAGACTATTTATTTTAATTAACCATTTAATTACCAATACTTTTCAAGTAAATTATGTTTTTTGCTGCCAAAAAGAGTATTTTCGTAAATTTATAACGAAGATTTACAAAAATATTGATTTCTGTTATCCTTCAAATGGACATTCATAAAAAATGTAACGGTCAAGAAAATTCAAATTTCTGCTTAGCCAGTGCCCAATTGCAGACCTGAAGAAGATCTTGTATTTTTGCAAATTTACCGCTGGAATGACTGGCTCGGTTACTGAGCCAGTCATTCCAGTGGTAAATTATCATAAATATTCTTCTCTTAGCCTGCAAATGGACATGGCTGAAGATCACTGCAGCAGTCATTTATGACCAACTTGACCATTAAAAGGTTATGTTGATACAAGGGTGGTTAAAGACAGGTTGTCAGACGACTATCTGCCTTATAGAAGGACGATTTAAGTAATTTATCATAAAAATGTGCTTTATTAAATGACTGACTGTCTTTAATGACAATTTTTGGTGGGCCATTTTATGTCCATTGGACAGATTTGACTGTATATACACACTAATTTAAAAAGCTTCTCCAAACTAAATTGCAATACATTTAACGTCTACATCTCTGCTACGTGTTACATATATAAGTAGTATGTACTCATACACTCATCGGAAATATTACACAAAGTCAGGTGTGCGGGGGGGGGGGGGGCATATTTGCCACTCTGTGCTGACAGACTAAAAACCCTTGGCATGATTACATATACTTGCTGAGATAAGGCCTCGGGTTGGATTATATAAGCTTTGTTAGGAGACCTCTGGTAGGATTGTTTTTCAGTGAAAATGTTCATATTCTCCTTAGTTTCCCCTAAACTCACATGTTTGTCCTCGTGTGTCAGCAGATACTGTCACATGTTTGTCCTCATGTGTCCACAGATACTGTCACATGTTTGTCCTCATGTGTCCACAGATACTGTCACATGTTTGTCCTCATGTGTCCACAGATACTGTCACGTGTTTGTCCTCGTTTGTCCACAGATACTGTCACATGTTTGTCCTCATGTGTCCACAGATACGGTCACACGTTTCTCCTCATGTGTCCACAGATAAACTCACATGTTTGTCCTCGTGTGTCCACAGATACTGTCACATGTTTGTCCTTATGTCTCCACAGATACTGTCACATGTTTGTCCTTATGTCTCCACAGATACTGTCACATGCTTGTCCTCGTGTGTTCACAGATACTGTCACATGCTTGTCTCTGTGTGTCCACAGATACTGTTACATGCTTGTCCTCGTGTGTCCACAGATACTGTCACATGCTTGTCTTCGTGTGTCCACAGATACTGTCACATGCATGTCCTCATGTGTCCACAGATACTGTCACATGCTTGTCCTCATGTGTCCACAGATACTGTCACATGTTTGTCCTCATGTGTCCACAGATACTGTCACATGTTTGTCCTCGTGTGTCCACAGATACTGTCACATGCTTGTCCTCATGTGTCCACAGATACTGTCACACGCTTGTCGTGTGTCCACAGATATTGTCATATGCTTGTCCTCGTGTGTCTACAGATACTGTCACATGTTTGTCCTCGTGTGTCCACAGATACTGGCACATGTTTGTGCTCGTGTGTCCACAGATACTGTTACATGTTTGTCCTCGTGTGTCCACAGATAGTCACATGCTTGTCCTCGTGTGTCCACAGATACTGTCACATGTTTGTCCTCGTGTGTCCACAGATACTCTCACATGTTTGTCCTTATGTGTCCACAGATACTGTCAGATGTTTGTCCTTATGTGTCCACAGATACTGTCACATGTTTGTCCTCATGTGTCCACAGATACTGTCACATGTTTGTCCTTGTGTGTCCACAGATACTGGCACATGCTTGTCCTCATGTGTCCACAGATACTGTCACATGCTTGTCCTCGTGTGTCCACAGATACTGTCACATGCTTGACCTCGTGTGTCCACAGATACTGTCACATGCCTGTCCTCATGTGTCCACAGATACTGTCACATGCTTGTCCTCGTGTGTTCACAGATACTGTCACATGCTTGTCCTCGTGTATCCACAGATACTGTCACATGCTTGTCCTCGTGTGTCGACAGATACTGTCACATGCTTGTCCTCGTGTGTCTACAGATACTGTCACATGTTTGTCCTCGTGTGTCCACAGATACTGTCACATGCTTGTCCTCGT
The DNA here is from genome assembly GCA_034401795.1 of Chaetoderma sp. LZ-2023a. Lineage (NCBI taxonomy): Eukaryota > Metazoa > Mollusca > Caudofoveata > Chaetodermatida > Chaetodermatidae > Chaetoderma > Chaetoderma sp. LZ-2023a. The sequence goes on from JAVVLW010001016.1 coordinate 23,216, forward strand.
GTGTCCACAGATACTGTCACATGCTTGTCCTCGTGTGTCCACAGATACTGTCACATGCTTGTCCTCATGTGTCCACAGATACGGTCACATGTTTGTCCTCACGTGTCCACAGATAAATTCACATGTTTGTCCTCGTGTGTCCACAGATACTGTCACATGTTTGTCCTCATGTGTCCACAGATACTGTCACATGTTTTTCCTCGTTTGTCCACAAACGCTGTCACATGTTTTTCCTCGTTTGTCCACAGATAAACACATGTTTGTCCTTCTGTGTCCACAGATATGGTCACATGTTTGTCCTCATGTGTCCACAGATAAACTGACATGTTTGTCCTTGTGTGTCCACAGATACTGTCACATGTTTGTCCTCATGTGTCCACAGATACTGTCATATGTTTTTCCCCGTTTGACCACAAACACTTTCACATGTTTGTCCTCATTTGTCCACAGATAAACACATGTTTGTCCTCATGTGTCCACAGATACGGTCACATGTTTGTCCTCATGTGTCCACAGATAAACACATGTTTGTCCTCGTGTGTCCACAGCTACTGTCACATGCTTGTCCTCGTGTGTCCACAGATACTGTCACATGCTTGTCCTCGTGTGTCCACAGATACTGTCACATGCTTGTCCTCGTGTGTCCACAGATACGGTCACATGTTTGTCCTCGTGTGTCCACAGATACTGTCACATGCTTGTCCTCGTGTGTCCACAGATACTGTCACATGCTTGTCCTCGTGTGTCCACAGATACTGTCACATGCTTGTCCTCGTGCATTCACAGATACTGTCACATGCTTGTCCTTGTGTGTCCACAGATACTGTCACGTGGTTGTCCTCGTGTGGCCACAGATACTGTCACATGCTTGTCCTCGTGTGTTCACAGATACTGTCACATGCTTATCCTCGTGTGTCCACAGATACTGTTACATGCTTGTCCTCGTGTGTCCACAGATACTGTCACATGCTTGTCCTCGTGTGTCCACAGATACTGTCACATGCTTGTCCTCATGTGTCCACAGATACTGTCACATGCTTGTCCTCATGTGTCCACAGATACTGTCACATGCTTGTCCTCATGTGTCCACAGATACTGCTACCTGTTTATCCTCATTTGTCCATCACTTGCTATTTACCTCTTTATCTTGTTGCATTCACAGACAAACACAAAACCTGATGTGTGCAGAAGAATGACAGGAAGAGCTTATTCTTAAACGTTACTGAGCACAAGAACCTCTGAGCTACCTTTAAAGTCACTCTGAACCGTCGTCATGACAGTTGATAAGCAGGAGAACTACAGCGATTATTTTGAGTTGCTCGGCATAACGGTCAAGTCAACGGATGAGGATGTGAAGAAAGCATACAGGGCACTCGCGAAGCAATTTCACCCAGATAAAAACAGTGAAGAGGGGGCTGAAGCATTCTTCAAGGAAATTGGTAGTGCCTATGAGTGTCTAAAGACAAAAAGTGATCGACTAATTTATAATCACAAAAAAAATGAAAAAAATGAAAAACTCAAAGCTGAAAAAAGTGCTGAAACAAAGGAAAATGAAAAATCTGGATCTAAATATTTTTATAATGATTACTACGATCGGTCAACCGGAGCTAAAGAGCGTCCCACAAGTCATGATCATGACCCAATGTGGGGTTTTCAATTTAAATATCATGATTTTGATAAGAGAAATGAGGCGTGGGACATGCCTCGGAGAAAAAATGGAACATCTTATGAGAAACATTGGACTGCCGACAGTTTCGCTTATCAGGCACCATATTTCTCATCTGCATTTACACGTTTTATTGATGATCTTTTCGACATTTCTCCAATCTTTGAAAAATTTGAGAATGTGCGTGCCAGGTTAAATGCTCAGGAATTTGAACAAGCTCCTAAAATGGGTTTTATTGGGCCAGGCCCATCATCAGCACCAGGAGGGGCTGTCACAGATACACAAAATGAGGGGACAACACGTTCTGATAAAACTAGACCTCATTGCCAGTTTCCATCAGAGGATGAATTACGAGCAGGTAACAACACCCCACCCAACTATAATATTACAAGAATAGCCATGTTCAAATTGAAAATGTGCATCACACATTATTGGGTTAAGAAAATTTTTAGCTCACCTGGCATTCGTCAACTTTTGCTTTAAAACATTTCCCCTAAAACATTTGGCGAATTTTCACCAAATTTGCCTGGAGGGATCCTATAGAGGTAGGCTCTAGAAGCTCTATTCAGATTTTTGATTCGTCAATTTTTTTCATCATAAAAATGTACATGAAAGTGTCAAAAAGAATCTCCTCCTTATCTTCTTGATGGATTCGAGCCAAATTTGGCTTGAAGGATCCTATGGAGGTAGGCTCTAGAACTTATATTGAGATTTTTAATTGGTCAATTTTTAGCTCACCTGCCCAGAATGGCCAAGTAAGCTTATGCCATGGCGACTGTCTGTCAGTCAACTTTTGCTCCTCCTAAACCTTGGCAATCTTGGCAGATTTTAATCAAATTTGGCTAGAAGGATCCTATCGAGGTAGGCTCTAGAATGTCTATTCAGATTTTTGATTTTTCAATTTTTGGGTCAAAATTCTGAGATTTTGTAAAGATTTACCGGAAAGTGTCAAAATGCATCTCCTCCTTAGCTTCTTGATGGATTTCAGGCAAATTTGTCTTGAAGGATCCTATGGAGGTAGGCTCTAGAAATTATGTTCAAATTTTTGATTGGTCAATTTTTTTCGTGAAACTCTTAGATATGTCAAAATGCATCTCCTCAGTTTCTTGACGGATTTCAACTAAATTTTCCTGGAAGCTAAAGAGATTCTATAGTAGTAGGCTCTAGAAAAACTTCTATTCAGAATTTGGATTGGTAAATGTTTTGTGTGAAAATCTTAGATTTTGTAAAAACTTTAGCGGAAAGTGTCAAAACATATCTCCCCATTTAGATTCTTGACATTTCAATCAACGTTGGCTAGAAGGATTCTATGGAGGTACGGTCTAGAACATCTATTCAGATTTTTGATTGGTCAATTTTTTGGGTGAAGATCTTAGATTTTATTTTAAAATTGACTGGAAAGTGTCAAAACATATCCACCTCCTTAGCTTCTTGACGGATTTCAACAAAATTTTCCTGGAAGGATCCTATAGCGATAGGCTCTAGAACATCTGTGCAGAATTTTGATTGGTAATTTTGTGGGTGATAATTTTTAATTTTGTAAAAAATATACCAGCAATTGTCAAAATGCATCGCCTTAGCTTCTTGACAAATTTCAAACAAATTTGGCTTTAAGGATCTTATGGAGTTAGTAGGGTCTAGAACTTCTCTTGAGATTTTGGAGAAAGTCTTAGATTTCGGAAAGAATTTACTAGAATGTGACAAAATGCATCTGCTGTTTATCTGCCTGGTGGATTTCATCCAAATTTAGCTGAAAGGTTTCTATCGTGGTATGCTTCGCCAGAACTTATATTCAGAATTTTGCTTGCTCAATATTTTTGGGGTGAAGATTTTATGAAAAATTTACTGGAAATTGTCAGAGCGAGGATTAGGTGCTTGACAGATTTAAGCTGAATTTGGCTATCTTGGTAGACTCTAGAACCTCTATTCAGAATTTTGCTTGTTCAATATTTTTGGTGAAACGCTTAGGTTGTCAAAGCGCATCTCCTTAACCACTTGGTGGATTTTAACCAAATTTGGCCGGAAAGATCTTACGGCGGTAGGTTCTAGAACTTCTATTCAAAATTCTTATCGGTCGATTTTTCGGTGTCCATCCTGGATTTACTGAAAATTTTCTGGAATCATTTAAAATGCTACTCCTTAAGGTTACCCTGAAGCAATAACATTAGCAAAATATTTTAAAATTTCAGTGATGATCGCCTTCTTCTGAGCCGCCATTTTACTTGGATTTTTGTAGCCGACATTATTTGGGATTCTATTGTTCTCACTGTCCAGTATAAAACCATTCCTGTAACGCTAACACTCCGAGGTAAGCGGATCTGCCTGTATAGCGTGTAGTAAGCGTATAGCAGTTCAGTTCTATATATGTGTATTTACTATTGTAAACATGAAGTGTGCTAAGTTAGATATTTTTTATAGCAATTTGTCTGATAATTGTTGCTGGCGATAGCAGCAACAACTTTCCTTCAAATTATTTGCAAAATAATCCAAGTTCTACTATCTAATGTTTTGAAAACGGTTTGACTGAAAATCGTGGCTGGTACAACTTCCAACCAGATTGTTTTCAAAATAATCAGTAGGACTATTAATGTAATAACACATTCTGGCGATATTTCGAGCAATTCGTTTGACAGTCATTGCTGACAAAGACAGCAACAACATTATCAAATCGCATCTCTTCATTTATGCTTTGACCAATTTCAACCAAATTCGACTGGAAGGATCCTATGGTCATAGGCTCCAGAACTTATATTCAGAGTTTTGATTGATAAATTTTTTTTCACAGCCATCTTGGATTTTCTGACGCCGCTAGGCTTCAACACTTGTAATGAGAATTCTGATTGGTCAATATTTCTGGTGGCCATCTCAGATTTTTTTGAAAATTTTTGGATATCCGTTAACGGCCTACTTCTCATTAACCACTTGGCCTATTGCAAGTAAACGTGGTTGGGAGGAGGACCCTGGCGGGGCACGATTCAGATCTTGTATACAGAACCGTAATTGGTCTATTGTTTTGGTGGGGATCTTGAATTTTCCGAAAAATGGCGGAAAATCGTTTAAAACGTTATTCTTCATTAACTGCTTGGGCAATTTGAAACAGACTTGGCTGGAAGGATACTAGGCTGGTAGGGTTCAGAACAGGTATACAGAATTTAGATTGGTCAATTTTTCTGGTGGCCATCTTGGATTTTCTAAAAATTCCTGGAAATCACTTAAAGGTCTTCTCCTCATTAACCACTGGTCGATTTCAAGCAAACTCAGTTGGGAGGACCCTAGAATGGTATGCTTCAGAACTTGTATACAAAATTTGATTGGTCTCTTTTTTCGCCGCCCATCATGAATTTTCCGGAAAAAAAGGCAGAAAATCGTTTAAAACGCTACTCCTCATTAACTGCTGGGGCAATTTCAACCAGACTCGGCTGGAAGGATACTAGACTGGTAGTTTTCAGACCATGTGTACATAATTTTCTGAAAATTGATGGAAAATTCTTTACTCATTAACTGCTTGGCCAATTTCAAGCACACTTGGTTGGAAGGACTCCAGAGTGGTATACTTCAGATCTTGTATACAGAATTTTGATTGGTCAATTTTTCTGGCAGCCATCTTGCATTTTCTGAAAATTTCTGGAAATGAGTTCATATATAGCCTACTCCTCGTTAACCACTTGGCCGATTTCAAGCAAACTCGGTTGGAAGAACCCTAGAGTGGTATGCTTTAGAACCTGTATACAGAATCTTTATTGATAAATTTTTCTGAGAGCCATCTTGAAAAATGGGGACAAATCTTTTAAAATGCTGCTCCTCATTAACTGCATGGGAAATTTAAACCAGATTTGCCTGGAAGGATATTAGCCTGGTAGCTTTCAGAACTCATATACACAGATACACAACTTATACACAGAATTTTGATTTGTCAATTTTTCCTGCTGGCCATCTTTGATTTTCTGACAATTTTGGGGAATCGTTTAAAATGCTACTTCTCATTAACCGCATGTATGATTTCAAACAAACTTGGCTGGAAGGTCCCTAGAGTGGTGCTTCAGATATGCAGAATTTTGATTGGTCAATTTGTTTCGGCGGCGATCTTGAATTTCCGAAAAATTAATGGAAATCATTTAAAGCGATCCTAAATGAAGCCAGATCTTTGTATTGAAATAATAGAGTGTGGCATGACAATATGATATAGCTGACTTCCAGACACATTTGTTTATTGACAACCCTTCAGCTACCCTTTGGACATAGCATTATTTTATCATTGACAGCGCATCCATCTTGTCTCTTTGTGCAGTGGTATCTGACATCATTCACGCTCAAATCAGCTGAACTTAGTGGAGACGGCATTTTTTTCAGCGACAACTTGTTAATTGCGCACACACCATCAGTTATAGACTGCTTTGATCTAGAGTTCATAGCCAATTCTTAACCCATAATTGTTGCGATATAAAAACTAATCTGTTCAGGACAGGACAGCAACACCTTTCATCAAGCATAGTCTCAAAATATTCAACAGTTTTCCAACAGGCTCGCATAGGATTTTCATGTTCTAAGTTTATTGGGATTGCAACGCATAAGTGAAATTGACACGTAATCATATTATGGCCGTAAAGCATATTGGCCTATAGATGGCTTTATCGCTACGACAAGAATGTAATTTACTAACCTGCTTTTACACCTGAGCCAGAATGGCGTCTTGGATATTGGGTGAAATGGCATGCAATGGCGGCTTCGGTAAACTTGGAGAAAATATTGAAATTTCACATTCAAACATCAAATATCTTTCTTGGATGACTAAGTATAGATATGAAGACTGCATCTCTTGCTTACATACGTCACATTCTATTATTTTAATGCAGAATTCTTGCTCCATTTAGATTTGCTTTAAAATACTACTCTTCATTAACTGCTTAGGCGATTCTAACCTGACTTGTCTCGAAGGACCCTAGGGATGTACGCTTCAGAAACTGTATACAGAATTTTGGTTAATCAATTTTTCCGGCAGCCATCTTGGATTTTCCAGGAAATTTAGGGAAATCAGTTAAAAGACTACTCCTCATTAACCGCGTTGCCAATTTCAAACAACTCGGCTGGAAGGACCCTAGGCTGGGACACTTATATACAGAATTTTGACAGTTTGATTTTCTTTGGGTGGTGATCTTGGATTTTTCTAAGAATGGGAATTCGTTTAAAACAAGTCAGCGGCCATCTTGTTGTCGAAAATGACATCTCAGGAACTGCTGTATGGATCAGGCTGAATGAAAGTCATTAGATTTAATATCATCGATAATTAAGGGAGATTAAAGTTTGTTCAAGAGAACTTGAGCTTTGATTAAACATGGTTGTCATGGACTAATCTAAATTTTGGCTTTGGTGATCATATTGGATTTTTTAGTGGCTGGTTGCAACCTAAAGTTCAATCTGATTTTGTGGTCAGCATCCATCATTAATTTCTGACTAAATATCATTTGTACTGAAATCCAAGTTTGTATTTAATGTCTTGTTTCTGCTGAATTTAAAGTATTATGACTGTTTCAAATGCTAATGGTCCAGGTGAGCATCACAGGCCCTTGGGCCTCTTGTTTGATAAGCCGTAGACTAAGATTCTGAAGAATAAGTTAGGGTACCTTTCATACACAAGGGACACACACACCCTAGCCAATGCACTAATACGAAAGATAAAGGAGGGTAACTGTTTATAATTTTACGCAAGAAAATCCATTTAATTTCCATTTGAAAATAATTTTACCCGCATTGCTAAATGCAAGGGTAAATGTGAGCATAGAGTGCTTCTTGTCATTGCCATCGTCATCGTTGTTGTTCTTAAGATATTTTTAATAACTCTGTTTCGACTCAGCTCTTCTCCAAATTTGGAAGGAAGCATGCTTGTGGGGTCCTGAACATGGGTGCCAAACCGCCAATGTTGGGGTGAAATGTTAAAATGCAATAGCTTTCAGCAACAGTTTTCAAAATAAACATTTTTACACATTCTTCAATAACTCTACCGGTGCAATCTCCAAATTTTGGTGGCAGCTTGCCCAATGGGCCCTTAAAATGCAAGCCAATTTTGTGGCCAAAGGATAAAAGGGAACTGCTTTCGGCTACAGTATATTGTTACCAAAATAGACACTGTTGACCTTACAGCGGCTTGACTAAAAAGATATATCACCGATGTGGGTATTGGACAAATTTGTCCTTGTTCTGTTTCAACCTGTAAATGTTTTGCAGGAAAATGTAATTTTTTGTTGATTTCTGTTTACATACACACGTATCACTTGTCTGTTTTTAACTGAAAATTCCATCCATTTTCCTTTTTTGCAGAAAAGCACAGTGTGGAGACTCCTTACAACTTGTTGTTCAACTAAATTGAACATTGTCGAATGGCTCTTAGTCCTTGATCATATTTGCCAAATTTCGACCCGACCCCTTCAGCGGTTCTGGAGGAGAAGTTTCTTTTGTGAAAAACTGGGTCATCCAAGATGGCTGCCGAAACATTTGGCCAATCAAGTTCACTTGAACAAACTTGGTTCAGTTGTTGGCCGAGATGATGATTCATGAGTTTCGAATCAAACCACCAAGTGGTTTCGGAGATTTTTAATATAGACAGTTCCAAATATTTGCCAAAATCCAAGATGGCAGCTGGCCAAATTGGCTGATCGGCTTCGTTTCAACAAACGTGGATCTCTATGTCCTAAGGATGCTTCCTGCCAAATATTATTGGAATTGACCCAGTGCTTCTTGACAAATCGTTTAACACCCAAGCCTGCGAAAATATGGCCTCTGCAGTGGTCTAGAGAAATGTCCATTTGCAGAGCAAGTGAAAAAGAAAACTATTTTTGAAAATTTACCACTGGAATGACTGGACTATTCAATGATCATAATATAATTGCATTATCACATCGAGTATCCTCGGGTTACAGTGGCTCACAATACACTGTGTTCATCCCTATGTGACTTTATCTCTGCTGTTGGACAGAATTCTGTATCCCATCAGAGATGGTCAGCAAAGGTGTATTTCTGATTCCAGCATGAGACCTTCCCATGCGCCAATTTCCATAAAATCAGGTCGGGCAGCACTAAATCTAGAAATAAAGTGAGCTGCCTGTTTATATAGACTGACTGTGCCTAAGATCCGCTCGCAATAGTGGTCGCATAATGCACCATTCGTGTTCTCGTGTGATCTTGCATATGCTAATGGGAGCGAGATATATTCTCGGCACAAAGTCACGCTTCTATTTTTAGATTTTTAAATTATGACCGCTCCATTACGATTACACTCTTGCAAATTATTTTTAATACCTACATTACATATAAACCGAAATCTAACATTATTAAATCAGTCCTATAATGCCTCATAAAAGATGGCCACAACCGTAAGCATTTTTCAACCCATTCCAATAATTCCTGGTTCATGAGTGAACCAGCCAAAAACACCTCTGTGATACCCTCAGCGTGATCAAGTGGCTGTGATGGCGGAAACATGCTTCCTTATAGTGATAGGGAACGAGAATAAGTCTTTGGGGTCATATGATCAAATGTCAAGGTCATTGTGACCTTGATAAAAAAAATCTTTTTTAACATTTTGTGTTTTAGCTCAGCTTAGTAGTTAATATCTCATCTTTGTTCAAGCATTAATTTTTTGCAGACCGTGTTCCAAGGGTTATATCTCTGCAAGAAGAATATTTTTGAAAATGTATCACTCGAATGCCTGGCTCGATTCTCGAGCAAGGCATTCCAGTAATACATTTTCAAAAATAGTCTTCTCTTGCCCTGCAAATGAACATACATTCACTAAGCATGTATTTTTTCATGACTGATCGCATTAAAAAGTAATTGAAAGTAAGGTTTTGAAATATTTTATGCAATAGAAAAATTCATGATTATTTGATTATTTAGTTTTTAATCATTTAAATTCATGATTTAAAACATAATCGCGATTTTCGATTTAATCACGTAATTGCGCAAGTCTAATCTGAGTTACGAAAATTTGCAAGAGTGTAATCGTAATTGAGCGGTCATAATTTAAAAATCTAAAAATAGAAGCGTGACTTTGTGCCGAGAATATATCTCACTCCCATTAGCATATGCAAGATCACACGAGAACACGAATGGTACATTATGCGAACACTATTGTGAGCGGCGCTTAGGCACAGTCAGTCTATATAAACAGGCAGCTCACTTTATTTCTAGATTTAGTGCTGCCCGACCTGAATATCAAATAGTTTTCAAGATATTCAGCAAATCAAGAGTTGTTATTACACCACAAACATCTATACCATTCAATCACTACTTGCTAAATCAACTACTCTGCGTTTAGCCACCAGAATAAGATTTTTATGCTTGCTTACATGCCTCCATATGCCTATACCACTTCATCACGCCCTCATCCAGGCTACTGGTAGAGTACACTCCCAGCATGTGGCCTACTAGAGACTGACACCAGTCTACATTCACTCCTCTATGACACCTGTCACTGCACATGACCACGCATGTGCAAAGGAGCCCAAATAGGAAACAGATTCACTTTTCAAATATTCTGCAAGGAGAAAGTAACCAAAAATCCAGACTACGTTTTTGTATTTGTCTACTGTGTTCAGTATCTTATTTGAAGGATCTATATTCTTTAATCATGCCTAATATGTAGTATCTGTTAACAAAATTATGTTTGCTGAATGTTTTATGGATTTCTAAAGATTTATTGTTCTTATTCGTTACCGGTTTTCGTGGTAGTCAACCATGCCTTCCATTTCATCATTTACCCTCACTTATTTTTTAAGTAGGATATTTCCTACTAGGAATTAGATTTCTACGCAACACAATCAATATCATTTAAGACTTTTCTCTGAGTCTTATTACTCTGAGATGTTTGAATTCAAAATTTCCCGCCCTTTCTAAGCATGTTCTTTGTTGTATTTTTATTTGGGACTCCTAATTTTTAAGTTAGTTTTTTTAAGTTCTATGAGGCTGTATGCTTCATTTTTTATTTTATTGTTTCGTTTATAGGAGTCAGTTAAAGCAGCGGAGAAAGTGAAGTACACTTCAATGAAGTGTGATCGTATTCACTCTGCGGAGTTCTCTGGCCATGTGTGCCTCAAATGTACATCGTGTACGCCGACTTTATGTGCGGGATATGCAAGGGTTGGTTTCCGACGGGTTCCAAATTATTTTTCAAGGATTTTACGCTCTTATTTGCGAGATTTGAATCATTCTCAAACGTACTGACTATGTCTCTTGATGAACGGATATCTACGGCCTTCGTGTGGCTAAAGATGAATCTTCGGATTCAGACAATAACCTGAAGGGGAAAAGCCGGTGTCCCTCACGTCCAAACCTAAGACGAAAGATTCTAAGAAGAAGACCACAAAGGTGTCTTCATGTAAGTCACCTGGCAAAACCCACCTAAATCTTGAGGAAGGGCATTACCCTCAAGCTGTGGTGTCGGCGACGGAAGTCCCAGATTCATCTCAATATGCCACTGTTCGTTTTTCTGTTATTCCGATAGCTAGGGATGTTCAGCGGTCACAAGTCCATAACTTAGTTCTCGTATTTCCGGTTCCTCTTCTACTTCTGGTTTTTACTGTACATCCGGGGGTCTGTATGATCCTTTTCAGTTTCCCGTTTTCTTCTGTTTTGCGCATTTCCGGTTCCTATTCTACTTCCGGTTTTTTACTGTACATCCGGGTCTATGATCCTGTTCAGTTTCTGGTTTTATACTTCCGGTTCGCTCATTTCCGTTTCCTATTCTACTTCCGGTTTACATATTTCCATTTCCAAGATTTTTTCCACTTCCAGTTTTCGTACATCCGGGGATAGGGTCACTTACGGTTTCAGGGACATCAATTTCCGTGTTCGTTTTCTTAATATCTAGTCATCATCTGGCCTAAGAGTTAGTCTTATTACCGTAATTGCTTTAAAGAATCTGAATATTTAATGGCTGAAAATTTTCATACAGAGACATTGCCAGTCTTTAAGTCTCTTGAATTTATACAGACATTCAACATTTATTCTATAGCAGTAACAGTATTTCAACGTAATTAAAGACTTCCGACTGGTTCCCATATGGGATTTTGGTTTAGCTTATTACATATGTGCCTATCGTTATCTTTCGAATGGTCAGCCTGCTTCCATACCACATTGAAACCCCTAACAACCCCCCCCCCCTTGTGGGTTGTTCTGTAGTTTTATTATCCACTATAAACATACTTACCATTCAATCACTATGTTAGAATATTCTGGTGACTAAATGCAAATAGCAAGTAGTGATTGAACGGTATAGATGTTTTGTGGTGTAATATCAACACCCGTTCTCATCCGATCACTGAAGTTAAGCGCTGTCGGGCCCGGTCAGTACTTGGATGGGTGACTGCCTAAGAAACCTGGTGCCATTGGTTTAAATAGAACTCTCAGCCGATAAGGCAGTTGTATTTTCCCGTCAAGCGTATATTTTCAGTTAGTCTTAATGTTTCCTATGCTTTGTTTTTAATATTTTCTTCTTTTGGATTTAGTTTATTTTTAAATTAGTGATTTATTTATTTCTCCTTCTGACTAAGTTTCTAGGCATCTTCTCTAAATACATAATTTTTTCTTTCATCCACCTTTAAATGGCCAGTTGTCTTCGAGATGTTCAGCCTTTTCTCTCGCTCCTTTCTACTCTTATGTCGGCAGGTTGACATATTTATTTTAGCCTACGAGAATTAATTCGTTGCCCTTTTTCTAGCGTATTTTTTATTCTAAATCTCTGCTTTTATTCCTTCTTTTTCCTTTTATGGGTTATTTCTCCTTTCTTAGTGTCTTTTTATTCTTGTGGACACTATTCTTGGTTCCATTCTCTTCTTGGAGTACCCTCTCCTGATTCTATACCTTTTCAGTGACTCAGTTTTCTCCCTGTCATCATGGTTACAGCGAGTCATTTCGCCCTGATTTCACATCGCCTCTTTGTCTTTTAAGCGTTTTTCTTCCCTTTTCGCTATTATTTTTCAACTGTTTGGTTTGCTTCTAGTTTTAGCCTTTTGCTTAAAAGCTTGTTTTTTCTTTACATCTCGGCGTCAGTTTTCTCGGCCAGTAAATTTACAATTTTTGTCCTTTCCTTCTACTTGCGGTAGCTGTCAATCATCATCTTAGCTGTCAGTTTGATAGATTCCTTTCCCTTTTTTCGTTTTCCCCTTTAATTCTTTTCATGATATCTTTCTATGTTTTTGTAGGTTTCTGGTTTTTTCTCCTAGATCACATTTTTTTCGTGCTGATCCTTGAAATTGTCTTTATGGTTTTCAATTGTTTTTTCTGTCCCTTGATTTCTGTCATGTTGGGGCGGATGTGTGAGATCAGGTTTTCTGTTGTGTAAATGTTTAAGATCCTTTTAATAGCTTTAAATTTCTTATTTTTTCTTGTCTGATTAGTAGGTTCCTTGCATTATTTTTATATTTTCTTTCCTCTTTAATTTTAGTTGTTCTCATAGCGGTTCTTCTTTCCTTTCCTCTCCCTTCAAGGCTGGTTTTGATGGGTGGGGGTGGGGTGGGTGTTGCTGATATTACATTTCATTCAATTACTCACATTTTGACGGTTGATTTACATTCTGCATCATGCAAGGCTGTATCTGAATACAATATTTTGGCGCTATTCTAATTTAGTCTTTGATCTTTATTACGTTAGTATTATAGGGGCAATCTCCGTTTTTAGTTTTCTTAGCATGAAACATTTCATGTTATGTAGATTTCATTTTATTCTTTCTTCAGTTGGAAAAGTGGGAGTTCTTGCTCTATAGCTATTATATTTTTATTGACTTTGTTCTGACATCTATTTCTGGGTCTCACTTATTATGTTGAAAGATTTCAGAAATTCATTTCCTTTTTTTTTCTTGCCAAAGGAAGAGTTCATATCTAGCATCATGTAGCTGTCTGTAGACAAATTTTGTACAAGAAATTTTGATCCAGGATTTAAACCCTCTGCATAGTTTTTCGGTTGCAGCAGGAATTCTTCGTCATCATCAATTCAGACAATTTATCCTTGGTCATCTATTTTCCTTGAGTATAGTTTCTACATTCAATTCTTTCAAGAATTATTCCAGAGGTATGCAGTTTGGCATGCAGGCTAGGTTGGATTATAATTCTTAAAAAGTCAAGCCTAGTCCCTTCTCAAGTTTTCAATGATCAGGGCTTAGTCTTTCCATAAGAGGCAAGGGTGGAGGCAATCTTGTGGGCTATGGACATTTTGTCAACCTTTTTCTCAGTCCGGGCAAGATTTTTTCTCAGGGTTCTAGGCTTGATGGTCAGTGTCAAGAATGTCGTTCTCTGGTCGGCACTGATGAGAATACCCTTTCAAATGTTCCTGATGTCCCTCTGTTGTGGTGCCGCAAGAACCAAATTTTTTCTAGTGCCCAGTCATGTCCCAGGCAGTCTGATCTTTCTTGTGGACCAGTTGTCAGGACTCAGCAAGTTTTGCCCACACCAAGTGGCAGGTAAAGAAGTCGGTTGCCAAAGTGATTTTTCAGCTTCTGGGTCGTCCCCACATAGATCTCTTTGTGACATGTCTGAATGCCCAGATCTCCTCTTTCATGTCTCATTTTCCGGACAGTCAGGCTCTGACGTTGGACGCCCTGTCTCAGTCCTGGACAGGAATGTTTGCCTATGCGTTCCCACCTTCCATTCTGATTCCGTTGTTTCTGAAGAAGGTCAGGGACCAGATCTGCGAATTTCTTCTGGTAGCTCCATTTTGGCCGAAGAGGATCTGTTTCATAGACCTTCTCAACCATCTGGTAGACTTTCCTTGTCTTCTTCCAGTGGCCCCAGATCTTCTCTCTCAAGTAAGGGGCACATGTCTTCATCCAAATCGAGATATCTTCAGTTTGTGCGTCTGGAGAATATCGAGTGTCCGGTCCCTGAGATCAAGTTTTCTTCAAGATCTCAGGAAATATTTGATTCTTCCAGGAGGGAGTCGACCCGTCGAGTTTGCAAGTGTCGACTTAAAATCTTTGGAGAATGGTGTTCAGACCATGGTTTCTTGCCCGATTCTGTTTCTATTTCCCAGGTGTTAGATTTTTTTATAATATCTTTTCAATTCATTACAGTTATCTGCCAACACCGTTAGGGGTTATAGATTTTCCTTGGCTTCCTTTCTTCCATGTCTCTTGTATGCCGATTTTAAGGATACGAAGATTCTCAATGTTTTTATTAGAGGATTGGGCAATATTTGTCCTCCAGTGGTTAAGCCTTTGCCTTCCTGGAATTTGGCCTTAATTCTTCAAGTATTGGCAGCTCACCATTTTGATCCAATTGGGTCTATCAGTCTTAAACGTTTGACTCTTACGGTTGTTCTCCTTGTTGCTTCCGCTTCAGCCAGGAGAAGGTCCGAAATTCATACTCTTTCTGCAGAAAAAAACAGATTTATAGAATCTGGGGACGGCTTAGTTTTATATCCCAGAAGGGATTTTTTATCGAAGACACAGTCTAATCATTACCCAGCCAAGCCGATTATTCTTAAATCTTTTTTGCCGTCTGATATGTTCTGGTGCCAGGCTGTCAGGGCTTTAAAAGTCTATAAACATTGAACCAATTTTAAAAGATCCGATCCCTCCCACTTATGGGTTCCGTACGCAAAGGAGGTAGCTAGACCAGTCTCTAAGGCCTCTGTTGCCAGATGGATCTGTGAGACCATCAAAATCGACTATGGGATTGCCTCTCCTCGCGAATTTTAATTAGGCCATGTCAAGGCTCATGAGGATGGAATGGCTTCCTCTCTCGCTCGTTTTTGCCGGCTCATCTTTGGATGACGTCAGGTAAGTCGTAGGTTGGCAATCTGAATCGACTTGTATCTCATTTTCTTAAAGGTTCAGAGTCCAGAGGACTCATCCTTAGAATTAAATCTATTTTAACAAAACATTCCAAAAACCATTTATCGAGCACATCCCACCATTTTCGCTAGACTATGTCTGAATGGTGAGGATTTCTTATGTTTTGTTAATTCCATTGAGTTTGCTATTTTACGTGTTTGATAATCACTGTGTGATTGATATGGATACACAATTATGTTAAATTTATTTAACATCTAGATATGATGTGTTTAATTTTTATCCTTGGTTAATGATTCTCAAATCTCCACCCACCAAGGGTTTTATGTGGGGCACTGACCAATTCTACGAGTTTAGCAAGTAGTGATTGAACGGTATAGATCTTTCTGGTATAATAACAACCCCCAACAGACCCCACTTTAGTGGGTTGGTCTGTAGTTTTGTTAACCACTATAAACATACTTACCATTCAATCACTACGACCTGGCCTCAGCCACCCCACGTGGGTATGATTTGAGAATCTGTTTACTGTGAAAATTTTATATATTTCGAAAAGTGAATCTGTTTCCTATTTGGGCTCCTTTGTGCATGCGCGGTCATGTGCGGTGACAGGTGTCATAGAAGAGTGACTGTAGACTGGTGTCAGTCTCTAGTAGGCCATATGCTGGGAGTGTACTCTACCAGTAGCCTGGTTGAGGGTGTGATGAAGTGGTATAGGCATATGGAGTCATGTAAGCAAGCATAAGAATCTTATTCTGGTGGCTAAATGCAGAGTAGCTGATTTAGCAAGTAGTGATTGAACGGTAAGTATGTTTATAGTGGTTAATAAAACTACAGACCAACCCACTAAAGGGGTGGGGGTGGGGTGGGGGTTTGATCCTTGAAATTATTGTCTGATGGCTTGCAGGACCCAAACCTGGATTTGTACCTCCTTGTGATGAGCGAGCAAATTGCCCAAGGTTATGGTCACTGTGACATTGGCATGATTGGTAAAAAGGGTTGTTTTTTTTAGCTTTAACATTTTGCATTTGGCTCGACTTATCAGTGATACCTCATGTTTGGTTAATCATACTGGACCCAATCTTCAACAGATGCTTCCTTATCTTTCCAATATTATAAACGAGAGAGCATGATAACATAAGGTCAAAGCTCAAGGTGATTGTGATCTTGATAAAAACATTTCCTTTTAACCTTAAAATTTTATGTTTAGCTGAACTTCACAAGTTTATATCTCATGTTTGGTTAAGCATACAGGGACAAAATCTGGAGACGTGTTTCTTTATAATGAGAAGGTATGACACATTGAGTTGAAAATGTCAAGATCAATAAGACATGAAGCATTAGCAGCTTGTGTTTAGCTCAACTTATCTCATGTTTGGCTAAGCATACAGGGAGAAAACTTGGACACATGCTTCTTCATAACGAGAGAACATTCATCATACACAATCATCTTGGCATCCAGCAGTCAACGTCACTGTGATAATGACAAAACTTAGCGGGTTTTTTAACAATAGCATTTATAGGTTTATATCTCATATTGGGTTAATAATACTGCTCCCAAACATGGACACATGTTTCCTTGCCATGAGAGGAGATAACACATTGACTTTTGGGGTCAAAGGTCATAGTCACTTATAAATGGATTGATATTGCAACCACATTTCTGGTTCCCATTTGTGTCTTTTCTGTGTGTTTCAGGTTTGCGAACAGACAAGAGACTTCATTTTGTGTTTTCTGTGTGTTTCAGGTTTGCGGACAGACATCAGACTTCATTGTGTGTTTTGTGGAAGAGAATTTTTCCTCGAGGGGCTGGTCAGTATTCAATATCTTTATGAGTGTTCATTTTATTCAACTGTTTGTCTGAAAAATGTTCATTTTATTAGCCCACCTGGACTGACAGGCCAAGTGAGCTTATGCCATTGTGACTGTATGTCGTCTTCTAGTCTGTCATATAGCATCAACTTTTTAGCTCAGCTAACTTGTCAGGACATTAATGATCAATCCCCATCCAGTGCCCAGCCATTTGTCTATTTCTCTGTCTGTCTGTCGAGTGTATAATACGGTTTATTATTTCTAGATACATTGCCACCAATATCTGCTCAAGATGTTCATATTGGCATCTAATATTTGCATTGCACAAACTTCATATTTTATTTTTACAACGAAAAAACAAAAATACTTCGAGACGCGATTTGAAATGAGGGGTGGTTGAGATGGGCCATAGTATTAGAGGAGGTAAGTATCCACGGGTGGGATAACACCTAAAGGAGTGAAGTCTGGGGGTCGTTATACCTACCCCTAAGATATGTTACCTCCTCTAATACTATTTTCTATAACCCCAGAATTCGTCATGATCATATATCAACCTGAATCTTGAAGGTTATAATATGATTAACTTTCTCCTCTAATATGGAGGGTAGGCAAATTGAACCAATGGGGAAACAAATGAACGTTGAGAGGAAGACTCCCGAACTGAAAAGATTCATACAAATCATAGTTTGAAAAGAAGATATTGGGAATTGGATGAGGAACCATCTGAAATAAGAAGAGGGGATGAAACGGAAAATTAATCCTCCAGACCAGGATCAGAATCTGTATCGTGGTCATCAAGAAGTGATTCATCGTCAAAAGAAATATGATCGGAAGGTTAAGAAGATGGAGTGGGAATGGAATTCACTGGATCAGGAATCAGAGGAGGTGTTTCTGGGATTGAAGTAACTGGAACAGTTGAGCCTTGATGAGGAAAGAAAACACTTGAAGGTAATAAAGCTAGCAAAGATTTTCTAGCTGAAATAAAGGGATTGAATGAATCATGATGATAGAAAATGTGAAACTGAGATGGATCCAAATTCATAAGGGAGATTTCATGAATAATATCATCCTTAGCGACTTCAGACTGCAACGAGTCATGATCAGAAACAGAACCAGAAATATCAGAAAATAAACGGACTGAAGAAACTGGGTTTGCAAAAGTTACCTTTCTTGAACTGATGAGAAAACTGCGGGTTAGATAAACCAGACTGGTGAAAATTTGAATACAGTACATTTGAAGTATGAATAGACAGAGATCTAGAGTCTACAGTGGAGGTTACTGGTGACTGTGATTGAATGCCGGATATTGCCAAAGACAACGTTGTATTCAAACACGAATTTGAAAGAGAAGTGGGTGATGGACCATTACCATTGCAAACACCAAATGGAGGTTGTGATTGACTGGAGGATTGCAAGAAATGACTGGCAAGTGATACTGAGTCAAACGATTGAGAAGGCCAGACAGAGGTAGAGTTCATTTGATTGCTAGTATTCACCGGGAAACTGTACCTAGGTGCTGAATTATTTGAATGACTGGAATCAAAAGAAGCTGAAAATCCTGCTAGACTTTGATAAGACTGAAGATCAGAAGCAGAAGACTGAAAACCGTTAGTTCCGGAAGGCTGAAAAACTGAAGTCTGAGAACCGGAAGATGAGTGACCGGAAGTACCCAAACCGGAAGACTGCATACCGGAAGTACTAAAAATGTAAGGGTGATAACCGGATGCCTGAAAACTGGAAGGCGAAAATCGCAAACCAGAAATGGAAGATCCGGAAAATTTACGACCGGAACTCCTCGCACCGGAAGGATGTCCACCGTAAGTAGACGAACCAGAAAAATGATCGGAAAAGAGAGAACCGGAAGAGGCCAGACCGGAAGTACCAGATGTGGTACTAGCCTGACTGGAAGTACCCGAGACAGAGTCTTTAATTACTTAATGAAACACCGGAAGAAGCCAAACGGAAGCCGAAAGCGAGGTGACAGGTGTAATCCGGTAATTGACACCTTTAAAGGAAATAATGCTAGAACCGGAAGTGGAATCAGACCCTTTCTTATAAGGCATCTGCTCACCTCCGGGCCCAGTACTAAGACCAGATTTTATACCGGACGAAACAACTGCTGAAAATGAGGTACTAGGAGGAAAACCCAAAGTCCCAAGCCCGCAGATGACCCAAAATCGGACGAAAGTGAGAAAAATAAGGATAATAAGAGGAAGGTTTCTGATTCGGAAAATACGAAAATTTACCAGCATGCTGAAGCTGAAATTCTGCATGAGAATTTAGCATAGAAAGGTCTGGTCGAGAAAAATGCTGAGATGAAAAATGTGGAGCGGTATGATGAGCGGAATGATGAGGCTGGAATTCTGCAAACGCATAAGGATCACTCAGACCCGCAGAATTATCAGGAGCTTCTGCATACACAGGGGGATCACTCAGATGTGCAGAAACTATAGGCGGACATGGCGCCTTAGAAGGATTTTGCAGATCGGGCAGATCCACCTTCTCTTCGGTCCACCCTGCTCTCTTATCCGAGATCCTAGAGGTCACACCAGAGGACAAGGTTGACTCCATGACCTTCTTATACCTATTGGAGTCCTCTTCATCTGTAGACGCTGGTACAACGACGTGCGAAACCTTCCTCTTTTTTGATAAACGCTTATGCGGATTAACTGCCCGATCCGTCAAGGAAATTGGCTGGGAAGAAAACCTAGTTTTTCATTTGCGCGTGCCTGCAGAAGTCCCAGAGCCCTCATCAGTCGACCCGCCAGAAGGAGATAAACTCTCCTTATGAGAGGGCCCCTGATGAGGGACCAGGGCCTTCTGCGAGACTGGCTCTAATTTGATTATGCTAGGAGACATAGCCGCCGGACTGTAAACCAGAGCTGTTAAAGATATTGGGTCAGAGGAAGGACTCCCCCCCCCCACGCTGCCACTTGGTCGTTAGGGATAATAGTAGTGGAATCAATTGGAGTGGCAGGGGGGGGGGTGGTGATCAGAGCCCAAAAGAGACCTAAGGGAGTCATTGAATGTTTCGAACTGGAATGGTGGCCATCCCGCACAAACCAAGCACTTGTTAGATCTCGAACATGTACTGCATAACACGCAGTAATGTTGACGGTATAAGACAGAGTGCTTCCTGTCACAATCTTTGTTTGAACAGCGCACCACAGGGTTGTACACCTGTTTAGAGGCAGCCTAAGACAGCAAACAAAGGCTGATAAGTCATTTGACTGAAGGCCATATATTAAAAATAAGCCATGCAACAAATGGACTCATCCGTGAAATTTGAGACGGCCTATGCGAATGAAGATAATCTGAAAATTCCTGAAGGAGTGGTCTCCATAAATAAAGGCCGTAATAAGAAGCCAATTTTAAAAACAAAACGGACTGAGCCGAAGGCTAGATAGGGCCGTGACGTACTGTCGAAATTATTTATGTATATCTGGGGTAGAGACAACCCATAGAGCAATAGGGCCTTTATATAAGCCAATTCTTAATAAAAAACGGACTTGGCCTTTGGCTTGGTAAAGCCGTAGAGTATTGTTTAAATATTTTCATATTACCGGGATAATATTAAATCCCCTTGTTGATAACTTGACTCACGAAAACCGGTATCTTACTATATCACATAAGAAAGAAATAAAAAACCATAACCACATATCTTTGCAGGTTTCTCCTTGGAACCGCGCATGTTTCTGTAGAAAATCCAATATATTTGAGGTGATTTGCTGAATCTTTTTGTAGATTTTAATCTTGCAGACATGCGCGGTTCCAAATAGATTTGGGTATCTATTACATCCGGAAAGACTTCAGCTGACTCTGCTGCCCTCATGTAACTTCATCCTATTCTAAATTCTCTTGATTTGAGCTTCCAGCCTTATATCAATTACCGCTCAAACCGCAAAATCCACGTTTCATACAAACCCGGTCTAGCCTGGTAACGTAATCAATGCGTTGCGCACAAACTTCATATTTATTTTGATTACGAACTAAGGGCCATTAAAGTTTGTTCACGGGAAGTTGATCCGTCAAAAAACATGGCCGCCAATTGGCCAATCAAAATGTGGCGTGTTTGGCGGCCATACTGGATTTTTTTATTTGATGGATTTTGAGGTCGAAATTGGTTTTATATATCTTTTGGCATATTCTGATTTCAAATTTACCATTTTCAAAACCGTTGGATAAACGGTTAGGCGGCCATCTTCGATCATTTTCCCGCCAAAAGCTCCCATGATGTACATGTACTATGGGAGATTTAAAATGTCTTTTCGATAACCACGGGGCCGATTTCAATTATATTTGGCAGGAACAATCCTTAGGGCATAGAGATTAACGTTTGTTCAAATAAACCCAATCGGCCAAATTGGCCAGTGGCCATCTTGGAATTTAGCCGCTTTTCAGAAATATCTTTTAAAATCTTCTAGAAACGGCTTCAAAATTATAAAATATGATCTAGTGGAAGAGCTGTACCAAGTTTGTTCAAGGGAACTTGATTGGCCAAATAGTTTGATGGTCATCTTAGATGAGCTAGTTTTCGTGAAAATGACTTCTCCAGAGCTGATAAACGGATCGGGCTGAAATTTGGCAGATATGATTAGGGACTAAGGGCCATTAAAGTTTGTTCAGAGGGAAGTTGATCCATCAAAAAACATGGCCACCAATTGGCCAATCAACATGTAGCGTTTTGGTGGCCATATTGGAATTTTTTATTCGATGGATTTTGAGGCCAAAATTAGTTTTATATTTGTTTTTGGGTATTCTGATTTCAAATTTGACATTTTCGAAGCTGTTAGCTAAACGGTTTGGTGGCCATCTTGGACGACATAGCGTTCCCAAAAATTACTTCTCCAAAACCATGGAAGGATCAGGCCGAAATTGAGGAGATATGATTAGGACCAAGGGCCATTAAAGTTTGTTCAACGGAGGTTGATAAAAAAAAAACCCATGGCCACCATGAACCAATCAAAGTGTAGCATGTTTGGCGGCCATATTGAATTACTTTATTTGATGGATTTTGAGGCCGAAAGTGCATGTATATCTGTTTTCGTGTATTCTGATCTCAAATTTGCCATCGAAACTGTCGGATAAACGTTTAGGCGGCCATCTTGGATCATTTTCCTGCCGAAAGCTCCCATACTAAAGCAATGGGAAATTTAAAATGTCCTCTTCTCGAGAACTGCTGGGCTGATTTCAATTATATTTGGGAGGAACAATCCTTAGGGGATAGAGATTCAAGTGTGCTCAAACGAAACTGATTGGCCAATTTGGCCGGCGACCATTTTGGATTTTGGCTGATTTTTAAAAATGTCATTTAAAACTCTTATCTAGGGAAAGTTTATTCAAGGGAACTTGATTTGCCCATTAGTTCGGTGGCCATCTTGGATGACATAGTTTTGCTGAAAACGACTTCTCCAGACCCACTGAAGGGATCGGGCCGAAATTTGTAAGATATGATTAGGGACTAAGGGTTATTGACATTAAGGTTTGGTGGCTGTCTTGGATCATTTTCCACTAAAAGCTTCCATACTGTAGCAATGGGAAATTTTAAATGTCTTCTCAAGAACTCCTGGGCCGATTTCAATTATATTTGGCAGGAACAATCCTTAGGGCATAGCGATTCAAGTTTCTTCAAACTGAGCTGATCGGCCAATTTAGCCGGTGGCCATCTTGGATTTTGGCAAATTTTTTTAAATATCTAAAAATCTCCGAAACTACTATATTGTGGGGTCGATGCAAGCCTCATGAAACATGATCTAGGGAAAGAGCTGATCCAAGATCGTTCAAGAGAACTTGATTGGCCAAATAATTTGGCGCCCATTTTGGAGGACATTGTTTTCACGAAAACTACTCCAGAAACCATTGAACGGATCAGGCCGAAATTTGGCAGATATGATTAGGGCCGGAACTCCATATTATTTGTCCATTGAAAGTTGATACATAAAAAAACATGGCCATCGTGGATCAATCAAAATTTAGTGTGTTTGGTGGCCATCTTAGATTTTCTGAAAAAATCATGTAAAAGACTTCTTAACTGGGCCAATTTGAATAAAATGACTAAACCTTTAGAAATTAGATTGGTAAATTTTTCCAGTGGTCATCTCGATTTGTTCATTTGTGCCAGTGACAAATAGTTCCAGGGCAGAAATACAGGCCCTTTGGGCCTCTTGTTGTCAATATTGTCGTAAACAGCATACCGGTATCACACGGAATCGCTTAAAATAATTTAAGGAAACATAACAGGTACATGTAGCTTCTTTGTGACGGGTAGAAGTGCCTAGATGGTGATCACCTTTATAGGTGTAAGATTTTTGGAGAAAAAGGGCTATTTGTGAAATAACAAATTTTTTTTTTAATTTCCTTGTTTTTTAAATTTTTACCTCATCTAGGTGAGCTTAGATAATCACGATTTGTCTGTGTGTCTGTCTGTCTCTGTCTGTTGCCTGTCAACAATTGTTTAACGTTTCACCTTTTGTTGATGGATTAAAACCAAATCTGGCAGATATGTTCCTTTTGGCGATATCTATTTGGGCTATGAAGATATAAGAGGCCACGCCCACAAATAGCAGCGTTATGGCCCTTGCTATATTTTTTAAGTATTGAAGCCTATGGGGGAAATACGTTTGTGGCACATTTCGCTATTTATCGGCGGATTAAAACCAAATTTGGCAAATATCTTCATTTCAGCAATATCTATTGGGAATATAAATATGAAGTGGCCACATGCTTAAACAAGGGCCATAACTCGGGTTCATTAAGGCATTTTTAAGTATTGAAGCCCCTAGGGAAAATTGATTTAAAATCCAATTCGGCAGATATGTTCCTTTAGGCAATATTTAGTTGGGCTACGAATAGGAAGTGGCCACCCCCACAAATAGCAGAGTTGTTTCCCTTACTATATTTTCAAAGTATTGAATCCTATGTGGAAAATAAGTTGTTGCATGTTTGTCATTTATTGATGGATTACAACTAAAATTGGTAGATATGTTCCTTTAGGGAGCATCTATTGGAGCTAGAAATAAAGGCCATAACTCGGGTTCTATAAGGTATTTTTAAGTGTTGAAGCTTATGGGGAAAATACGTTTTCGCCAATTTTTATACACCTGCGCATAGCGGGGTCATATTATGTGATGGCGCTAGCCGTCCGTCCGTGCGTCCGTCTGATTCTTGTCTGGAGCAGATCTTGAAGAGTTTTGAACCTACACTCACAAATCTTTTTCAGCAGATATATTACCTATAGACGAAGTGTCATGATTTCGATTCGGCAAAATCCTCCCATATTCGCTAGAGTTATCTCCCTTGAAAGCTTAAAATTTGTCAGAATTTTCATGTCTGGGACAGAACTCGAAGAGTTTTGAACCTACAGTCACAATTTTTTGTCAGCAGATATATTACCTATAGACGAAGTGTCACGATTTTAATGCGGCAAAATCCTCCCATATTCGCTAGAGTTATCGCCCTTGAAAGCTTAAAATTTGTCAAAATTTTCTTGTCCGGGACAGATCTCGAAGAGTTTTGAACCTACACTCACAATTTTTTTTCAGCAGATGTGTTAGGGATGGACGAAGTGTCATGATTTTGTTTTGGCAAAATACGCCCATATTCGCCAGAGTTATCTCCCTTGAAAGATTAAAATTTGTCAAAATTGTCTTGTCCAGGCCAAATCCCGAAGAGTTTTGAACCTACACTCACAATTCTTTTTCAGCAGATGTGTTAGGGATGGACGAAGTGTCATGATTTTGTTTCAGCAAAATACGTCCATATTCTCCAGAGTTATCTCCCTTGAAAAGCTCAAATTTGTCAAAATTTTCTTCTCCGGGGCAGATCTCGAATAGTTTTGAACCTACACTTACAATTTCTCTTTCAGTAGATGTGTTAGAGATAGACGAAGTGTCATGATTTTGTTTCGGCAAAATCCGCCCATATTTTCTAGAGTTATCTCCCTTGAAATGTTAAAGTTTGTCAAAATTTTCTTGTCCGAGCCATATCTCGAAGAGTTTTGAACCTGCACTCACAATCTTTTTTCCAGCAGATGTGTTACAGATGGACAACGTATCACGATTTCGTTTCGGCAAATCCGCCCATATTCGCCAGCGTTATTTCCCTTGAAAGATTAAAATTCATCAAAATTGTCTTGGTGTAATTGTAATGATCAATGCAGCTGTGAAAACTTTCAAGATTTTTAGTGATGTCTTTGCCGTGAATTCGAAATGTGTACCTAATAGAAGTCGCCCCCCCCCCCCCCCCCTTTCTCAGAAAATTATCAAAGACTCGCTGTTCACATTTAGCATTCCTCAAACAAGTATGCCTGCAGGCATATGTTGAGTTTCACTAAAACTCTTGTTGATAGATTAAAACCAAATTCAACTTAAAGATGTTATGAGGACTAGATACCCGATCACTCTGATTAACTTGACAATCATATTACAGATTCTCCTTTACTAGAAGAACAAAATGCTTTTTTAATTTTTGTAATCGGCCCAGCCAAAGCTGAGATAAGCATATAGCAACCACCTTGACAACCAAACGTTTTTAGCTATCACGCTAGAGTTGTGACGTCACACCGGCATGACACCAATTCCTATTAGTCTAGATTATTATCTCAGGGAGGATAGCTGGGCTCTCTACTGTTGCACGCATTAGGCACCTATGCACCTATTCTTTGACAATTCATTGTTCACACAGGGACACGACATTGTTCGAGATGCACAAAGGTTCAATAATATCGAAGTTGATCATATTTTTGTTGATTAAAATTTAAAGGACAGACCTCCTCATGGCAACGGTGCCTGATATCACAATTCTAACGTATAGGCCTGTTAGAGGTGACAGTAACATCGGATTTCGTGTATGTGAATTAGGCTATATTTAATCAAACCCACCCACACACTTCTTGGAATACAATTCTACAAATGCATATATATGTTATCTTTCTGGATTGACTGCAGAGATTTTGCATATCTGATAGGCATGCATGTACACAACTTTTTAAATGTTAGTTAAGTAGGCCTACACCGCTCAGTGCACGTACGATCGCAATTTACCATTGTGTAGGTTTATGAATAAATTTATGATTGCACTATAGCAGTTACTCCAGTTATGTGTTTAAAGTTAACTAAAATGTCGAGTAGATATAAATCTAATCAAAACTAATCTATTTGCGTATAGTCTACATTGACATATTATTGAGAGTACACGGTTTGTTTACAATTTAGGCAGCAGTCGAGGTGCATAGCGAGGCTTTCACTGCAGTCCGCATGTTTATAGTACAACTTAAATAACATATACTGCTGAATGTTTTGAACATAATTGGGTTGGATTTCAACCCAAATTGTGTTCAAAATATTCAACATAATGTTTCTTGTATCATGTTCATATGGTTCTAACTACCATATTTGTGTTTTTGCTTTGGAAGCATTTAAACTTATTTATGAGCTGCACTGTAAGTAAAGATGATACGCTAGCGACCTCTGAACATCTGTCAGTCACCTACCTATTTAAAATTTGTTCATCCGCTACAGTTTTGCTTTTTCATAACATTAAAATATCAGTGTATGCTACTTCCATACATGGAAGAAGTTGGTTTGAAAACGATATAGTTCATATGGTTGTCACAGACCCCCCCCACCCCACCCTACCCCCACCCACACACACCAATGTACGTGTTGACCCGTACATGCCTCTACATTATTAATATACAAACACATTGCCAAAAGTTTATACGTAAACAATTGCATTCTAATCATTAATCACGGGAAATTTCACATAGGCCACACTGACACACTTATTGTAGATTCGTAATCTTCAGAAAAAGTTGTAACTGCACTCTGTAGCCTATACATTTAGATATGAATAATAGTACAATTATAGCCATCGTCAACCTCTCCCACCAACCTCGATCATCACGCTCACATCCATCCATCCCAGACAGTACATAGTACACCCAGTCCTTTCAAGAATGGTAATGGATCCGCAATTAGGCCCACTAGACTACAGAGCATTTGTCACATGCATTGAAATATTGCCGATTTTCAGCACTGCCCATGGTTTAAGGTAGTTATAGGCCTATTATTATGCGAATATAGCTATCCATGAAACCATTAAAAATGAGTAAATACCATAATAGATTTTTTTAAATCATGATTTTTTTATTTCTTGAAGACTTGGCTTCAACCTGACATAATTTTTGTTATGGTAGGTGAAGTCTATCCTGTTAAACGCACGTTTTAAAATATGTTACCTTTGTACTACAGACAGAAAAATATTTACCCAGCTCACAGCGCCGTTCCCGGTGTGACGTCACAGCGAGTGGTGATGTGATTCAGATTGAGGCGTCATTTAATCTCGTTATTTGGGCTGCCTAAAATATTTTTCTCACTCCAATGTGACGCTATTGTGTTTAAATAGTGTAGCAGACCATAAAATTAATTAAAACTCGTTATCGACCGCAAGTCCTCACAAGACCTTTAAATTTTCTTCAGTCAAATATGTATTTGAACTATGGATATAAAAAGTCTGCATCTTTAAGCAAGGGCCATAACTCTGGTTCATTAAGTGTTAAACTATTGAAAAATCCATTTGTTTCGTCAATTGTTGATGGATTAAAACCAAATTTAGCAGATATGTTTCTAAAGTCAAATATCTATTTGGACTCTGAATATAAAGAGGCTGCACTTTTAAACAAGGGCCATAACTCTGGTTCATAAAGACTTTAAACTATTGAACCCTTTGCTTAAAATACATTTGTTTTGTCAATTGTCGATGGATCAGCATTTTATCATAAGTATGAAAGGATTTTTAGTGACTCGACAACGTGACTGTTAAGCCCATTTAACTCCCAAATAGCGCCACGTGCATTCAACTTATTATTTTTAATAGTAACAGGTTATAATTCTAAGTTAAATTTGGATATTTAGTTTACAAACACTGGATTTTAAGTTTAATTTTCCCCGTTTCTTGTTTATTTAATCACAGGCCATTATTTGAATTTGTTTCTTCTTAGTTGATAGTATTATCATTCAGTTTCGTCATAATATTTTTTATTTAAATTTTCCTGATTCCCGTTTTGAGATTTTATTTTGCAGACTGCCCTCCACCCCCCATCCCACCCTCATGAGAAATAAAGTAATTCCCCCTCCCACCCCCTCCTCAACACGGTATACAACATAGACACCTGCCAACAACAATTCATTAGGCAACATCAGGCAACACACTCCCAGCAACAACTTATATTTTTCAACTTTTTTCAGTTTTAACGCTTGTTTATAGCAACCATTCGGGGAAGCATCGCAACACTTCGGGGAAGCACCTCGCGGAGTGAGTCATGGCCCAAATACATCTCAGTGTTAGCGGCCAATAAGCCAATTAAACAACCTAAACCAATAAATTTAGCAGATATGCTCCTTCACGCAATGTCTATTTGCGCTATGAATATGAAGACAGCACGACTTGGAGTAAGGGCCATACCACTGGCTCTTTAAAGCATTTTACGTATTGAAACCTATGGGGAAAATAATCTGTGTCACGTTTCGTAAATTGTTAATGGACTAAAACAAGGTTTGTCTGAAATGTTCCTTTTGTACACATGAATCTTTTGTGATTCTGCCCCATTGATTAATGGTACTCTTCCTGTTGGTCAATCATGCCAATATTCTTGCATTTCCCCATCCAAATTTGTTTCTGTGACCTCACTATTGCCCCTTTGGTAAATGTCAGTGTTGTGACAATTGAACTATTGATCAATAGTATCAGTGAGGGCTGCCCACATTCATCAATGCTACTTTTCCCATTGGTAAATAAGGCTAATGACACCAATATTCTTCCATTTCTTCCTGAAAATTCTTTACTGTGACCATTGTCCCGTTGGTAAATGTCATCTGCCGGGTTAACAATGTCAGTGATGCTGCCCCATTGGTCAATGGTACCTTTCCCATTTTTCAATAATGTCAGTGACACCAATATTCCTGCATTTCCTCATCCAGTTTTTTTACTGTGACCATCGTCCAGTTGGTAAATGTCATCTGCTGAGTCAATAATGTCAGGGATGGCTGCCCCATTGGTCAAAGGTACTTTTCCCATTGGTCAATAGTGTCAAGGACACCAATATTTTGGTGGGGTATTATGTGATGGTGCCATCCGAGACGATGCGTGGGCATTTGGGCGGACAGGCGGCAAAGTGGTTTCTGGATGTTAGTTACCATATATTGCATCTTCTAACTTGTAACAGATCATAACCTCCTTTGTAGGAGAGCCGCATTAACATGCATAAGTGTGTCCTATTATTCAGAATAGCATTCTGCCCTTGTCAAACTATCACTGTGCTAATTATCAGATTACTCACTTTATCCAAACAACTATATTTTTTTGTCATCGACAATTAACTTACAATAGTTAACAATAATTTAAAATTAGGTAGAGGCAGTAGGGAAGTTGGACATACTAAGTAGCTTGTATTTACATGTCAAACTTTGAAACTTCTTATGGTGAAACCTTTCAAAATTGACAATGATCCGATAACAATGATCCGATGATAATGATCCAAAATCTAAGATGGTCACCAGCCACTGGTATATGGCTGTTGAACTAGGACTGGAGAAGAAGCTCATCAAAATCGATGATAATCCAAAATTCAAGATGGATGCCAACCATGGGTGGCCATCTTGGAAATTGGTTTCCAGATGATAACTCTGTTGCCGTTCATCATATTGCTTTGAAACTTCATAGGGTGGTTGGACTAGCTTTGGAGAAGAAACTTATCAAAATCGACGATGGTCCTAAATATAAGATGGCTATCATGAAAATTTATATTTTCATTTCTGTTAAACAGATCGCCTCAAAACTTCATGGGATGACTGGACTAGGTCTGGGGAAAAATCTCTTGAAATGATAGATGATCCGAAATCCAATGTGGCTGCCAGCCACCAGCGCCCATCTTGAAAATTGATTTCCAGGCGATAACTCCATGATTGTTTAGCGGATCACGTTGAAACGTCATAGAATTACTGGTCTACATCTGATAGCTCTCATTCATTCATTTGTCATCATGTCGTGGTATTATGCACCATTTGCAGAGTTCTTGTTGTATTAGTAGTAAGGATGATCGTCGCATATGAGGTACACTACCATTTAGAAATTAAATTAGTGTCTAAGCGATGCTAGAGCACACCTAATGCTCAAGTAAAATCTGCACGATCGTGTGAATAAGATTATCGGTAGTCGCGTCAAATCACTCATGTGGCACTCGCCCTATAATGCATTGCTAAAATAAAGCGGATTCAACCGAAATAATCAAATTGTGTGCATGCATGCATGTATGTTTTATATTTTAGTGTGGCTCAATGTGTGTGTTCTGTGTTTCAGAAGCATGAATCTTACTGTAAGGAGATGAATGCTCAGTTCAAGTCTCAGTGTGTGTACGTGCATGCATGTGTATTCTGTGTTTCAGAAGAAGCATAGGTCTTACTGTAAGGAGATGAATGCTCAGTTCAAGTCTCAGTGTGTGTGTGTGTGCGTGCATGCGTGTGTATTCTGTGTTTCAGAAGAAGCATAAGTCTTACTGATGAATGCTCAGTTCAAGTCTCAGTGTATGTGCGTGCATGCAAGCGTGTGTATTCTGTGTTTCAGAAGAAGCATAAGTCTTACTGTAAGTAGATGAATGCTCAGTTCAAGTCTCAGTCTGTGTGTGTGTGTGTGTGTGTGTGTGTGTGTTGTGTGTGTGTGTGTGTGTGTGTGTGTGTGTGTGTGTGTGTGTGTGTGTGTGTGTGTGTGTGTGTGTTCTATGTTTCAGAAGAAGCATACATCTTACTGTAAGGAGACGAATGCTCAGTTCAAGTCTCAGTGTGTGTGCATGTGTTTCAGAAGAAGCATAAGTCTTACTGTAAGGAGATGAATGCTCAGTTCAAGTCTCAGTCTGTGTGCATGTGTTTCAGAAGAAGCATAAGTCTTACTGTAAGGAGATGAATGGTCTGTGTTTCAGAAGAAGCATACATCTTACTGTAAGGAGACGAATGCTCAGTTCAAGTCTCAGTCTGTGTGCATGTGTTTCAGAAGAAGCATAAGTCTTACTGTAAGGAGATGAATGCTCAGTTCAAGTCTCAGTGTGCGTGCGTGTGTGTTCTGTGTTTCAGAAGAAGCATACGTCTTACTGTAAGGAGATGAATATTCAGTTCAAGTCTCAGTGTGTGTGTGCGTGCGTGCATGTGTGTGTGTGTGTTCTGTGTTTCAGAAGAAACATGAGTCTTACTGTAAGGAGATGAATATTCAGTTCAAGTCGCAGTGTGTGTGTGTGTGTCTGCGTGCGTGCGTGCGTGCGTGCGTGCGTGTGTGCGTGCGTGCGTGTGTGCGTGCGTGCGTGCGTGCGTGCGTGTGTGTGTGTGTGTGTGTTCTGTGTTTCAGAAGAAACATGAGTCTTACTGTAAGGAGATGAATATTCAGTTCAAGTCGCAGTGTGTGTGTTTTTGTGTGCGTGTGTTTGTGCATGCGTGTGTGTGTTTCAGAAAAAGCATGAGTTATTGTAAGGAGATGAATGCTCAGTTCAAGTCTCAGTGTGTGTGTTTTTGTGTGCATGTGCATGTGCGTGCGTGCGTGTGTGTGTTTCAGAAAAAGCATGAGTCTTATTGTAAGGAGATGAATATTCAGTTCAAGTTGCAGTGTCGTGCGTGCGTGCGTGCGTGCGTGCGTGCGTGCGTGTGTGTGTTTCAGAAAAAGCATGAGTCTTATTGTTAGGAGATAAATGTTCAGTTCAAGTCTCAGTGTGTGTGTGTCTGTATTTTGGGTTTTCAGAAGATTCATGAGTTATTGTAAGGAGATGAATGTTCAGTTCAAGTCTCAGTGTGTGTGTCTGTATTCTGGGTTTCAGAAGATTCATGAGTTGTACTGTAAGGAGATGAATGTTCAGTTCAAGTCTCAGTGTGTGTGTCTGTATTCTGTGTTTCAGAAGATTCATGAGTTGTACTGTAAGGAGATGAATGTTCAGTTCAAGTCTCAGTGTGTGTGTCTGTATTCTGTGTTTCAGAAGAAGCATGAGTCATATTGTAAGGAGCTGAATGTTCAGTTCAAGTCAGTGCCGCAGTCAGCACAGAATGTTCTTAATGATATCAAACATGCCAGGCAAGCCACCGACTCAGCGCAAGCAGCAAAGGAACGGGCAGATCAGGTTCGGGAACAAAAATCAACTGCCAATGCCAACCAAGGTGAATAATTATTGTTATCGTGATAATTATTGTGTCACGTGGGTGTTTGTGTGTTCAGGGCGGTGGTTGTGTCATGGGTAATTTCTCTGATCAATTTGAATTGCTATCCCCTCAAAAGGGATGTTCGGGAGACACAGGAGTGTTCCTCTTTGTGGGTTTGAAAAGGCATTTTGGAAGAAGGCCCTTGCTGTTTTCTTTAATCTTTCAAAGCCATTTGACTGAGTCGGCAAAGAGTGACTTCTCTCATAGATTCTTAATACAGACAGAAAAAGCAAGATTCTTAACGCAGACATAACAGGCAGGATTTTCCAATTAATAAGGTGTCTCTTTTTGTCCTGTTTTCTCGGTCGCTCCAAAGCAATGAACCACTTAAATATCGCGTGGTATTACTCTCGGAACCTTCCAGTAATAATATATTGGTTCATATAACCCGTCAAAGTGGGCGCTAAGATATTGCTTTACTGCGTTTAAAAGCGGCACAGTGACTAAATTTTTCATTCTGCCATTATCCATCAATATTGATCGTGATAGTCGCACAGGGATTGGTTGAAATAAATCATGTGATTAATTCGTTGTAAATGATAACGAGGCACGTGATGAAAATTTTAGTACAATAGTAATTTTCATTCATGCCTAATGACATTGGATGACCCGCGAGCCAATCAGAAACTACGACTGCATTATCGATTATTATTAACTACGACTGCGCAGTTGTGTGAGACATTTCTAATTACTGGTGAATTAGCAGAAACCCCCCCCCCCCTCTAGGCTGATTCATGACATAATTATTCCCCTTCCACCCCCCCACCCCCACCCCCCCCCCACCCTCCCCCACTCGCCACCCCCACCCACCCACCCGCTTTAGCGAAAAGCGGGGGGATTATGTTTTCACTTCCATCCATCCATGCGTCCGTCACACACAGGTTTTCTTTCGATAACTACTTTTGCTTGGAATATTGTGACAAAACTTCATGGAAGTCACTATTTTGCCACTATATTATTAGCTCACCTGGCCAGAATGGCCAAGTGAGCTTATGCCATGGCGACCGTCCGTCCTCTGTCCGGCATCCGTCCGTCCATCGTATAGCGATGACCCCATTCGTCTTCTGTATGTCCATCCATCCCTCTGTCTGTCTGTCTCACAAACAATTGCGGCTCATTTTGTTATTTATTGACGGATTGACACCAAACTTGGTCACAATGTTAATGTCAGCATCTAATATCTGTGTTGTGAAAATAAAACTGATAGGACGTCAAATGTCAGAGTTACCACTCCTTAAATATTTGCAGTCACTTTCATAGGGCAAATATAGGTTTGTTTCCACTGTCCATTGATTTATCACTATGTCAGATTTTATTGCCAAACTAGATATTAAATTCCAATTAACGGATTAACCTTTCCAATACTGCAGAAATATTTAAGATATGTATTATGTGCTCTGACATCTATGCTCTTAAAAATATTTTGAAATGTATTTGATTGAAAGTTGTTGCTGCCTTAGGTAGCAGTGAAAGTTGTTGCTGCCTAAGGCAGAAATGATTTCAGTCAAATTATTTTTTTAATCAACTCCAGCTCACCCTACCTCTGCTGCTAAGTTGGTGATTCAGCCAGATGCGCATGTGTTAAATGGATTGTGTGGTGGTGGGGGAATAAGCTGCTATAAAGACCACCTACCTGCCTTTAGAGACCATTTACTTCAATTTAAACCTCTAATAACCGTCTGACTGGGTTTTTGCAGACGACATATTCCAAAGGTTATATCTCTGAACCTGATAAATATATTGAAAACAATTGACAATTGAACTGAAATTGTTTGTGGCTAAGCCGCCAACAACTTTCAGCCGAATTGTTTTAAAAATATTCAACAAGTTAAGTTCTTTTGAAAATTGAAATTATTAGCGGCACTGGCTTGCAGCAGTGAGACAGTTAAGAAACCAGCTGTAGTTAGCACTGATATCATCTATTTTTACTTAAACATTGTTCAAAATCACTAATGCAAAAAAACAGTCCAGAGATTGTTGTCAATATCTCGAAAATTAAACCATTTGACTGAAAGTCATTGGAAGTGACACCGATGGATGTAAAACTTAAGTAAGAATAGTTGAAATACCAATGTTCCAGGTGAGCGATACAGGCCCATTGGGCCTCTTATTAATACATATGCTATATTAGTCCGCAGCTTCGATTAAATAATTGTAAGTTTACACATTATCGTCTTGTTTTAGGCGTCGAAGTTCACTTCAATGAAATTGCCCCCTCTGCCACGATTTCAGCTTCAGACCCCCAGATTTTGGCCAAATTTCAGAGTAAGAGTCCCATGGACACCCAAAATCCAGGTGCCATGATTAACACTGTGTATGTCTGTCTGTTTACAGTGGATGATATAGAATGTCATTGGTGTGGTTCTCAGTTAAATCGACGATCCATGGCTCGGCACATCAAAGTATGTAAACTCCTTAACAGGCATAAGCATGGAGCTAAAAGTGCAAACACATATCAGAACATTTCTGCGCATGCTGATGATGATGATGATGTGGTGAGTATAAATAGATGTCTGTCTCCGTCAGTCTCTCTGTCTATTGATCTCCCTGTCCCCTGTGCGTGTGTGCTTGCATGCACGTGAGCATGCATGCGTGAGCATGTGTGTGTGTGTGTGTGTGTGTGTGTGTGTTTGTGTTTGTGTGTGTGTGTGCGTGTGTGCATGTGCGCTGACAATTGAAGAAGGAAATGTCATACATCGAAGGGACTGTGCTGTGTTTATGGTTAGAGTGGACAGGGGTCATACGTTGAATGGATGATGTTGTGTTTATAGTTAGAGTGGACAGGGGTCATACATTGAATGGATGGTTAGAGTGGACAGGGATCACACATTGAAGGGATGGTGCTGTGTTTATGGTTAGAGTGGACAGGGGTCACACATTGAAGGGATGGTGATGTGTTTATGGTTAAAGTGGACAGGGGTCATGCATTGAATGGATGGTGCTGTGGTTAGGGTTGGAGTGAATGGTGATGTAATGACAATAATCATGATTGATGTATTCTTATTAAATAACCTATCTTCATTATTAGCTCACCTGGCCTGAAAGGCCAAGTGAGCTTATGCCGTGCCGACCGTCCGTCCGTCCGTCCGTCGTCCGTCAACTTTTTCTTTAAACGAACCACTGGGCCGATTTCAATTATATTTGGCAGGAAGCATCCTTAGGGCATAGAGATTAAAGTTTGTTCAAATGAAGCCGATCGGCCAAAATCCAAGATGGGCGCCGGCCAAAATAGCAGATTTTTAGAAACACTTTAAAAAATCTTCTCCGAAACCGCTGGAGGAATTGATTCAAAACTCATAACACATCATCTAGTGCAAGGGTAGACCCAAGTATGTTCAAGGCAACCTGATGGGATGATTTGCCTGGTGGCCATCTTGGATGACCTAGTTTTTGCGAAAACAACTTTTTCTCCCGAACCGCTAAAGGAATAGACCTGAAATTTGGTAAATATGCTTAGGGACCAAGGTCCATTCAAGTTTGTTCAAGCGAAGTTTGTACGTTAAAAAACATGGCCACCATCAACCAATCAAAATTTAGCGTTTGTTGGCCCTATTGGCTTTTTTGTATTTGATGTATTTTGATGGTGAAAATTGCTTTATATATGGTTATCAGTGTGGCGAGTTCAAATATGCCACTTTCGAGACTATCATATAAACAGTTTGGCTGCCATCTTGGTTTGTTTTCCCACCATCGGCTCCTATAGTAAAGCAATGGACCCATAGTAAAGCAATGGGGAATTCTTTAAACGACTTCTTCTCAAGAACCACTGGGCCAAGTTCAATTATATTTTGGAGGAAGCATTCATAGAGCATAGAGATCTAAGTTTGTTCAAACGAAGCGGATCGGCCAAAATCCAAGATGACCGCCGGCCAAAATGGCTGATTTTTAGAAACACTAAAAAATCATCTCCAAAACCGCTGGAGAAATTGATTCAAAACTCATAACACATCATCTGTGGCAACGGTAGACCCAAGTTTGTTCAAGGCAACCTGATTGGCCGATTTGCTTGGCGACCATCTTGGATGACCTAGTTTTCGCGAAAACGACTTCTACCGAACCGCTGAAGGGATAGAGCTGAAATTTTATAAATATGCATAGGGACCAAGGGCCTTTCAAGTTTGTTCAAGGGAAGTTTGTTCGCTAAAAAATATGGCCGCCATCAACCAATCAAAATTTAGCATTTCTTGGTCATATTGGCTTTTTTGTATTTGATGTATTTTGATGGCAAAAATTGCTTTATATATGGTTATCAGTGTGGCCAGTTCAAATATCCAACTTTCAAGACTGTCGGATAAACGGTTTTCCTGCCATCTTGGTTTGTTTTCCCGCCATAGTCTCCCATAGTAAAGCAATGGGCCCATAGTAAAGCAATGGGGAATTCTTTAAACGACTTCTTCCCAAGAACCACTGGGCCAATTTCAATTATATTTGGGAGGAAGCATTCATAGGGCATAGAGATCTAAGTTTATTCAAACGAAGCGGATCGGTCAAAATCCAAGATGGCCGCCGGCCAAAATGGTCGATTTTTAAACATTTTAAAAAATCTCCGAAACTGTAAGAGGAATTGATTCAATACTCATAACACATCATCTATGGCAATATTAGACCCAAGTTTATTCAAGCCAACCTTATTGGCCTATTTGCTTGGCAGCCATCTTGGATGACGTGGTTTTCCAGAAAACAACTTCTCCCCCCCGAACCGCTGAAGGTGAGTGACCTGTGTGTTTCACCTGGGGGTTATGAGCTGTGTGACCTGTGTGTTTCACCTTGGGGTTATGAGGTGTGTGATCTGTGGGTTTCGCTTGGGGCTTGTGAGGTGTATGACCTGTGTGTTTCACCTGGGGTTTGTGAGGTGTGTGTTTCGACTGGGGTTTGTGAGGTGTGTGTTTTGCCTAGGTGTTGTGAGTGTGTGACCTGTATGTTTCACCTGGTGTTTGTGAGGTGTGTGACCTGTGTGTTTCGCCTGGGGGTTGTGAGTGTGTGACCCATGTGTTTCACCTGGGGAGTGTGAGGTGTGTGACCTGTGTGTTTCGCCTAGACATTGTGATGTGTATGACCTGTGTGTTTCGGCTGAGGGTTGTGAGGTGTCTGACCTGTGACCTGTGTGTTTCGCCTGGGGGTTGTGAGATGTCTGACCTGTGTGTTTCGCCTGGGGGTTGTGAGGTGTGTGACCTGTATGTTTCGCCTGGGGGTTATGAGCTGTGTGACCCGTGGGTTTCACCTGGTTGGTGTAAGGTGTCTGACGTGTTTCACCTGGGTTTGTGATGTGTGTCTGACCTGTGTGTTTCGCCTAGGGGCTGTGAGTTTTGAGACCTATTGGTTTTACCTGGAGGTTTTGAGGTGTATGACCTGTGTGTTTCGCCTAGGGGGTTGTGTGAGGTGTGTGATCTGTGTGTTTCGGCCGGGGGTTGTGAGGTGTGTGACCCGTGGGTTTCGCCTGGGGGTTGTGAGGTGTATGACCTGTATGTTTCACAGGTGGGGGGAGGGGCGGGTTTGTGAGGTGTGTGTGACTTGTGTGTTTCACCTGGGGGTTGTGAGGTGTGTGACCCGTGTGTTTCACCTGGGGGTTGTGAGGTGTGTGACCCGTGTGTTTTGCTTGGGGGTTGTGAGTGTGTGACCTGTTGGTTTCACCTGAGCGTTGTGAGGTTTGTGACCTGTGTTTCGCCTTGGGTGTGCTTGCGGGTAGGTTGAGTAGTAGGGAGGGTCTACATTGTGTGCTTCCCTTGGGGGACCGAAGAAGTTTATTAAGTTTGGAGTCGAACAGTCAAGGTCACAGTAACTACTTTTATTTCTACTATATTTCCTTTATGGTTGAGGTAAGTGAATGTCATTAGTACATACATGCATACATAAATAAGCATGAACAGAATATGCTGT
The DNA here is from genome assembly GCA_034401795.1 of Chaetoderma sp. LZ-2023a. Classification (NCBI taxonomy): domain Eukaryota; kingdom Metazoa; phylum Mollusca; class Caudofoveata; order Chaetodermatida; family Chaetodermatidae; genus Chaetoderma; species Chaetoderma sp. LZ-2023a. The sequence continues at coordinate 61,578 of JAVVLW010001016.1, forward strand.
GTCAATTTCCTTTGAAACTGCACCGCTAGACAATCCTCATGCTACATTGATCCATTGCATGATGGTGGTTGGGTGGATATATTTCTGCCAATTTCTGATTGTCATCCTTGTTCAATCTCTATTTTATAGCCATATATGAGAACATCCTCATCGGTGTCATCATCGACCTCTCGCTCTCCGTCTGACAAGTATGTGTCCCCCTCATCATACCCGTCTTCTAACCGATATCGTAAATATGAGTACTCTAAGAACCCATCCCCACCGCCAGCAGCACAGGCCAAGCCGACGTCTTCCAGAGCACAACATGAGCGAGGTACAACGCAACGTGAGCGAGGTACAACGCAGCGTGAGGGAGGTACGTACAATGAAATATTTCACTCTTTAATGTTCAAATCTTCTCACGGAAATTAAAGTTAGATCATTCAATGTCCATTTGCAGGCCAAAACAAGTTTTTAAAAAAATTTACCACTGAAATTACTGACTCGGTTATCGAGCCAGTTATTTCAGTGATAAATTTTCAAAGACAGTCTTCTCTTGCCCTACAAATTGACATTCATCAATACAAGTACAGAGGCCGGTTTTGGCCAGCTTGACCTTTAACCTTTGAATTTGTTTTTAAAGTCTCATAGAAAGTGTCCATTTGCAGACCAAGAGGAGAAATTTACCACTGTAATGATTGGCTCGGTTATCACGCCAGTCATTCCAGTGATCAATTCTCAAAAGTAGTCATCTTGGTCTATGAGGGTTAAAGAGTTAAGGATAAATTTCTAAGACAAATTTATTTGTCTTACGCCCCTTTGGATACGGGTCAAGTGTCCAAAAACAACATGATTCTAAATAGAAATGAACAAAGATTTCATGCTCAAAATATGCCATGGAAGTGTTTGCATAAGAAATTCTCAAATGTACCACTTGAATCACTGGCGCAGAGCCATGGTAGCCCATCCAGTGATAATTTATCAAAAATAATCTTGGCCTACAAATGGACTTATATGAAGAGCATTGCAGTAGGCATTCTTGTCTCGCTTTACCGGGTTTATGTCCACTTCTCATCAGTAATAATAAATCGTAAACAGAGTATAAAAAGTTATGACACTTACATTCGCTAGAGATTAACTTACTTCTAATCAGCTGAACATGTGTAGAACATGCCAGTGTACCAGTTATCGCCACACAAATAATCATAATGATTACCGTAAATCGCTCATTAGTAACCACAATTTCTAATAGGACAAGAGCTGTAAATTCTTTAAATCCAAATCTATGAGAATGTGGGAGGGGCGACTTCTGTTAGGTATATATCAAGGAAAAATGGAAATCGATTCTCTAAAATGATTAAAAAAAATTAGCACGAAAATAGAACACAATTTCACGGCATAAATTCTTACTGCTTAATGTATTCCTTATGTCCATCATTGCGGGAGTGAAATTATTAAATGGGACAGATTAAATATTGTGTATGCTTTAATAAACATCATTTATTTCATCAAAATTAATCCCAACGTATATACGGTGTCTTGATGCCTTTATTTTTAACAAGGAGATTCAGAACAGGATAACTGACCTGTAAACATAATTATACTGCATGGCATCAATATTCTAAAATAAACATCATTATACGTGCGTGGGTGCGCATGTGTGCGTATGCCCGTGAAAGTGTAAGTGCATGGAAAATGTGCCTATGTGTGCGTGAGCGTGTGTGTGCGTGCATGGATGCATGCATGCTCATGCGTGTGTGTGTGTGTACTCAGACACACATTGCAAAGACATTAACATTCCCATTGCCGTTATCACCAGCTGACATGCCTTAAGCCTATCAGCCATGACCAGATTCCTGTAAAGAAGTAAAAGTCAACAGCATTGCATGTGGCATGTTACTCATTAAAGGTGTGGTGATACTAAAATGTCATTGAAATACGATCATATCATAAAATATGAATTCATATGCATTAAAGGGGATATACTCTATTATTAAAGGGGACATAACTTATGATTCAAATAAATACACCATGAAAGTAACAGTCATATATATAAAGCCTGTGACAATGTGATAAATCAGCTTCCGCTATAAGACAAGTTTAGGTCATTCACTCAAGTAGCGCGAAAACGCTAATATTTGTGCCCGGGTACTTGCGCAATACACGTATATAGGCGGGTAGCCTCAAGTACATGCCTGAGTATCTACGAGAGTGAATAGCTTAAACGCACCAAATTAAGAAGTTTGAATGCTAAGAACAAGTACTCGGTAGAATCGTCTCCGATTAACGGATCCTATATACTGGACTCGGGAACTCAGAAATTACTATATACATATATTAACCAATATGTGATGGTGACTAAGGATTATACATTTGATCCGATTGCCTCCGCTTAACGGATACCCATTTGATATAAATTTTTGTTGATAGGAGTTGTTTCATATAAAGAAGTGCCGTAATTTCGCTTCTGTTTCCGTGAAGTTATTGCAAAATTTATTTTCAAATTTATTTTTATTTGACAGTTATAAGTTATTTAACTCACAAAAAATGTTTTCCTTACACAAACTGCTGAAATTTGGATGCAGCTTCTATTAGATACATTTGCTGTTTTAAAACTGCTAAGAAATAGAAATAGCTCAACCTAAAACAATGACATGTGACTTCTATTAGGGATGCGATTACTAATACGCAATTTATGGTAGATGTGCTGATTTCTTTAGTCTCATAATCAAATGATTAGGAAGGAAGTGAGGTGCAACAAGGACAGCGTTTAGGCAACTGACGCAGTCAATGAGGCACTACGAGTTGTTAACTGTCTTACCGCTGCTAGTCACCAGACAATAATTTCAGCAAGCAAAGACTTTACTTGGTGAATGTTTTGAAAACAATTTGACTGAAAGTTGTTGGTGGCTTGGGGTCAATTTCTCTAGAAGCATGTGTCTCTCACTCTGTTTCTCACCCTGTCTGTGTTTCTATCGTGCTTTTGCTTTTGCACAGTATTAGCATATTCAGTGTTGGTGAAAAGTGATCTTATGATAATTATTTGTGTGCACTTAAAAAGCGCAGGTATTTTGCAATCAACTCCATTCATCTATCCATCCGGCTATCTCCTGAAACATCTGTCCATGTGGCTATCTCCTGAAACATCTGTCCATCTGGCTATCTCCTGAAACATGTCTCTGTCTGGCTATCTCTTGAAACATCTGTCCATCCAGCTATCTCCTAAAACATCTGTCCATCCGGCTATCTCCTGAAATATCTGTCCATCCGGCTATCTCCTGAAACATCTGCCCCTCCGGCTATCTCCTGATGCTTCTGCCAATCCGGCTATCTCCTGAAACATTTGACCATCTGGCTATCTCCTGAAACATCTGTCCGTCTGGCTATCTCTTGAAACATCTGGCTGTCTCCTAATACATCTGGCTATCTCCTGAAACATCTGTCCGTCCGGCTATCTCCTGAAACATTGTCCATCCGGCTATCTCCTGTGACATGTCTGTCCGAATATCTCTCCGTCCGGCTATCTCCTGAAACATCTGTCCATCCGGTTACCTCCTGAAACATCTGTCCATCTGGCTATCTGCTGAAATATCTGTCCGTCTGGCTATCTCCTGAAACTGCTTGTCATAATTCAACCAAATTTATTTTGTCAGTTGCTCATATGATTATGGAATACATGACAATATTTATATTTAGCTTCCCGGGGACGAGTTCAAAAGGTCAAATATCATTCAAATTCATTCCATCATTCTATCTTCTCTGCAACCAATTTGATGGAATACAATAAGATTTGTTACATGACTTAAGAATGTTATTGCGGATTGCAAGATGACATCTCTGTTTGTATCTGCCCGCTGGGAAACCAGAATGGAAGGTCAAAAGAGGGCAGATTTTAATTACCATAATATTCAGACACACAAATTACTCGCAAAAATGTGTGCGGCTGTTTCTCCACTCCAAAGGACTTTGTTCATAACGACCATATAGCAAGCCAGAAAAATTTAGAAAAACTTAGTCAAGATGTAACTACAAACTGTAACTGTCCATCATTATAATACTCTCATACACCTCCATAATTATAATACACATATACACTTTTTCCAGTCATCCTAATAATACTGGCATGTTCATCTCTTCTTGCAGCAGACCCAGAGCCTTCACGTTACAGTCGGACCGACCCAGAACCATCACGTTATAGTCGTGCTGAGCCAACCTCTTCCAGGTATAGTCGTGCTGAGCCAACGTCTTCCAAATATGGTCATTCTGAGCCAGCATCTTCAAGGTATAGTCGTGCTGAAACGGCGTCTTCGAGGTATAGTCGTGCTGAGCCAACATCTTCCCGGTACACTCGTGCAGAACCTGAGCCATCGCGATATAGTCGTGCTGAGCCAGAGCCATCCCGTTATAGTCGGTCATCACGTGTTGCTGGATCCAGCAGCACATCAACAAGCCATACGAACCCACCGTTCTACAGCCAGTATGGAAGCAATGCTAACAGGTAATTGACCTTTCCAGTTTTAGCTACATCCCACCCATCTCTAGCTAAGCTCCGCCCACACTTGGTCATTTTGGGATCGATCCATAAACTGCCTGACTATCAATTCCCAGAAAACTATACAGGTAAGCTGTCTATGGCAGCAACAGCGGCCATTCAAGTTAGTTTCAAAATGTTCAACAGCATGTTTATTAAATAGTAAAGACATACATTTCACTTCAAGAGTATACTTACCACCCTGATACTCATTGATATTTCCTAAATATCGACCTAGTTCCAATATTACCCAGACTTTAAACGAAACTGGCCCCCCCCCCCCCCCCCTGGACAGGTAATACATATGACAGCGTGGCAGATTGTGAGCCAATGGCACCCATGCACAGACCGTGTCACATCCTCTTTCCTTAATATTAGACACCATTGCAACACGCTCTCATTTTTTTCTGCTATCTTTTTTGCTTTGTTGCTCCAAATTATTATCTTTTAAAGTCTTAGTAATAGATAATTGTAGCTGTAAACTTATTTATTACAATGTTGGATCATACTAAGACGCCTGAGGACTTCCCTAGACCGAGTCATCAGATGTATTTTAGTATTATTTAGCGATAATTTTCGTAGTGTCATGTGTTTCTTTGGCACAAAAAAGATGTAGTAAGGCGTCATTGTAATTGTAACTTGTTTGATGCCTTTACTAGCTAACCACATGTTGTGCATTCTGTTCTCTTCTTGTGGTTAGTCTCTTGCCGCTGGTCTCTGTCCAATAGTTTTTTGTTATATTAAATGTATTCAAACCTTTCCAGTTTTAGCTACATCCCACCCATCTCTAGCTAAGGTCTACCCACACTTGGTCATGTTGGGATCGATCCATAAACTGCCTGACTATCAGTTCCCAGAAAACTATACAGGTAAGCTGTCTATAGCAGCAACAGCGGCCATTCGAATTAGTTTC
>JAVVLW010001019.1:0-46000 GCA_034401795.1 Chaetoderma sp. LZ-2023a
GTCACCAAAGCCGAGCAGTTTAAGAGGATATCCTCAGCTTTCATGTCACCAAAGCCGAGCAGTTTAAGAGGATATCCTCAGCTTTTATGTCACCAAAGCCGAGCAGTTTAAGAGGATATCCTCAGCTTTCATGTCACCAAAGCCGAGCAGTTTAAGAGGATATCCTCAGCTTTCATGTCACCAAAGCCGAGCAGTTTAAGAGGATATCCTCAGCTTTCATCCTTAACCTTTAAACCCTTCAATTTTTCCAAGAAAATTTCAATTCTCTCATAGAAAATGTTTATTTGCAGATGAAGAGAACACGATTTTTGAAAATTTACTGCTGGAATGACTGGCTCGGTTATCGAGCCAGTCATTTCAGTGGTAAGGTTTCAAAAATCATCTTCTTTTGATCTGCAAATGGACATTTCTCAAGAGCACTGCACAGGCCATTTTTGGCTGATATGAGGGTTTAAGCCTCTCTCTACGAGAACAATTTAACTACGGTGGAGCTTGTTCAGTTAACAAAAACAGAAATATATTAGTTACTAATGGAAAAAAATGTACTGTTGAATATTTTTAACATAATGGACCTTTCCATTTTTAGCTATGCCCCGCTAATCACTAGCTAACCTCCACCCACACCTCGCCATGTTGGCATTGATCGATCCCCAAATGCCCTAGCTATCAATTTCCTGAAATCTATACAGGGAAGCTGTTGAATATTTTGTAACTAATTTGACTGGGTGCTGTTGCTGCCTATGGCAGTAACAGTGACCAGTTAAATTAGTTTCAAAATATTCAACAGAATATTTATTAAATAGTAAAAGCAAACAATTTGTACAACAACACATAGACCGTCTTCAAATATGTGTTCATGACATACTTATCGACGTCATTCATGACGTCATTCATTATGATGTCATTGTACACATCACGCAGTTCATTATGGCGTCATATGATGAATGGGTACTCTGGAAAGGTGAATTAGGCAGCAATGTCTTCAATCCAATTTTGCTCAAAATATTCAACAATACTTCTGTTTTGTTTTGGAAACATTTTAGGTTATTTCTGAGCTGTGCTGTTGTGATTTCATGCATCATTTCTGCCAAGCAGGGCTAGAAATTAACCACTGATTCTGTAATTCGTAGGCCTTGTTCGCATACGGATCAGTAACGGATCACTGCTTTAGGACAGTAACTGATCCGGCTGGATCACTGTGTTTCAGCAGGAGTATTTTTATGACGCAATTCAAACAGGATTTATCACTTACTTCCTCAACCAGTTACTGTAATCTGTCGCGTCTTAACGATTTAGTCTTTCAGCTTTTACAGTTGTCTTGAGAAATGTCCATTTGCAGACCAAGAGAATACTATGTTGAAAATTCACAACTGGAATGACTGGCTCAAGTAACGAGCCAGTCATTCCAACGGTAAATTCTCAAAAATAGTATTCTCTTGGTCTGCAAATGGACATTATGTAAGCAAACGTATTAACTTCTTGATGATTAAATAAGTATCGTAATTAGGCCAGACCAATTTAATGTTTTTGTTTTACACAATTTCTCACCCGAAATCGGAGATGGGGGGGGGGGGGAAAGTAATGCACAATTTCAAGCTCAGAAGTTTTAAGCTATTACAGTATTAATCCTTTCATCGGGTTAATTGTCAAGATTAATCAAAAAAATCAAAAACGTTTTCTCAGTAAGTATCCATTTGCAGGCCAAGAGAATACTTTTTCTGAAATTTTACCGTCGTTAATGAGCCAGCCATTCCAGTGATAAACTTTCACAAATAGTCTTCCCTTGGCCAGCAAATGGACTTTTCTCATGACCAGTCCATTAGAAAGCAATTTTGAGCGGCTTGACCATTAAAGGGTTAACAAAGCTACAGAGAACAAAGAGTTACAGAAAATTCTGAAGAATTCTGACTGATTAGGACTGATAAGGATTTGGCTGCGAAAAATTGCTAGATGGAAAGAATGTTGAAAAAACTACCTTAAAATTCCAGCCTTAAGTTTCTTTCTAGATCTGGAAAAATTAAGTTAAGAGGATTTGTAAAACAAACAAATAAATTTGTGTGGCCTAATATGGTGTAAATGGCGCATTCAGAGCATTTGATTAAAGGGATGCTAATCTCATCTCAAATGTTATACTGCACAGATAGATTATGGTTTATAGATTCCATTTCATTCATATCCTGTCACATTCCCGTTTCTGTATTACAACTATCTCTTTTGTAATATCGGGTAAATGTTGAACAGTGATCGCCACCATTTTGTCTACTCAAGCGATGGTGTGTGATGTCATGTAAGTGCCAATGCATTGCATTCTTTATTATCTAGCACTCACTCATTGAATATTTTGAAACTAATTTGATTGGAAGTTGAAGAAGATTGGAAGAAGAAATATTCAATAATTTACCTGTATGATTGCTTTTATACCAAATTGCCTAACTATAGCTTGCACCTCGATGACTGGGCGTATATCTCGAGGCAGACACGCTAGGCTTTTTCTGATTGGTTGAAAAGTAAATCATGATAGCCATCATAGGCTGTAGAAATATAGCAACATTTAGCTACTAAAGCCAGAATATCTTTCTATAGTGGCATGATAAAAAGCTTAAAATTACCCGCATAGTTTATGAGTGACATAATAGATCACCTGAAATAGCTATCATGAGATGAGGTTAGTTATCCTTTAATCATATATTCTGTGCAGTACTACATTTATAACAGTACAGAATCAGTTCAATATTCCAAGGATCTGTGAATTTCCTGGTGTACTGATCCGTATGGATCACGATTTAAAAACCTGAATTTCTAGCCCTGGCAATCACTGGCATTTCTACTATTGTGATTTCATGCATCATTTTCACCACTATTATTTCTATTGTTGTGATTTGTTTTGCAGACTACACAGAAAGATGACAGTGGAGACGGGCCTCGGCAAGGGTTCCGTCCACAGAATGCTAAGAAACTCTCTCCAAATGAGCTCAAGAAAATGTCACCCCAGGAGAGAAGCAGATATCTGGCTGTATGTATACTCATAGCCCCCCCCCCCCACCTCACCCCCACCCCAGGAGAGAAGCAGATCAGATATCTGGCTGTATGTATACTCATAGCCCCTTCCCCCCCCCCACCAGAGCAGATATTTGGCTGTATGTATACTAATAGACCCCTCCCACAGGAAAGAAGCCAAAATCTGGCTGTATACATTATACTCATAGCCCCACCCCTACCCAGGAGAGAAGCAGAAATCCGACTGTATATATATACACAAGGAGTGAAGCAGATATCTGGCTGTATGTTTGCTAATAGCCCCCCCCCCCCCCCCCAGTAGAGAAGCAGATATCTGTTTTGAAATACTAATAATACCCCAGGACTTAAGAAATACGAAATATATCAGCTTTCCGCACGTTTTTTCGCACTCCTTGAAGATATTTATGGGAAAATCAGTACATCGCTTTAGTATAAGGAGTTACAGAGCGTGTTCGCGTTTTAGACATTTTCAGACATTTTCGTCAATTTTTCATGGAGTTATTATGCCCCCTTTCGACTTATAAAATATGAAAAATATTAGTTTGTTTTTTTTGCAGTCTTTCAAGATATTCAACTGAGAATTGGTACATTGCTTTGCTCTGAGAAGTTACAAACTAAGTTCGCGTTTCATGCGTATGCGTCAATTCTTTATGGAGTTATGCCCCTTTTTTTTTATTCAACTGAGAATTAGTAAGTTGCTTTATTATAGTGAGTTATAGAGCAAGTTCGAGTTTCAGACATTTTCATCAATTTTCCATCAAGTTTACCCCCTTTCAACTTATAGTCCCTGGATTAGGGTTTAACATGGAAAAAATAGTACTATGCTGATCTTTTCAGGATAGTTGCAAAATATCTTAATGAATAACATATTAAAAGTCCCCTAATTTTCCACGTGTGCTAAAAATGTGGCGAACTTATCAAGATCAGGGCACAGACGCATACTATCCTGGTAAAGAATAAATCACATGTTGACACAGGATATTAAAAAAGGTCTCTTATCATTTTAAATATTAACCATATGAATTGTCTGGAAGTATTAAATCACTTGCCATAGTATCTTACATACCATACATCATTCCAAGGCCATGCACAACCAGTTCCAAGAGCTCACACCTGCCCACCCCCCACCCACCACCACCACCACCTGTCACACACAGTACAAGTGACCGCAAAAGCTTGGAACAGGTGGTGCGGAGATGGACAGGAGGAAGGCATGTTTTTAAGCAAGTAATGTAGCCTTGTTATAATGGATATATATAGTGTCCAAATGTTTCCTAATTTCTGTCATTTATTACACCAAAGGCTGTTGTGAGTATTTGGGGGGGGGGGGGGGGGCTCATTTGTATGTCTGTTTGTTTATTTGTTTATTTGTTTTTTTCTGTGTGATATCTTCAGAGTCTGAGAAGGTAGAATAATCAAATTTGACATATCGATTCATATTATAAATGGTTAAGCAAAAATGAATTTGAGGTCAAATGCTCCTAAATCTAGGTCATGGGGTCACTATGTGCATCCCGAAATACAAATTTTTAGCCATAAATCAGGAACACAAGTAGGTAGAATAACCAACTTTGGCACTTCCATTTTTATTATAGGTGGCTAGCAGTTCTATGAGTTTCTTGGCAAAGCATCAAATATGCAAATATCTTGGTCACGAAGTGCATACCAGAATACACATTTTTGGCCATAACTCTGGAGTGCAAGATGTAGAATCACAAGATTTAGCACACACCTTCATATTATAACAGTCTATGATTGCTTTGAGTTTGAGGTCAACAGATCAACTATCTAGGTCACAGAACTTCATTCTTAGATGAGGACTTCCATAGATGTGTTCAAATTCTGGAAATTAGCGTTGTTAACTTTCTCATCTATTCAAAGTGGTACACCACTTCCTTTATGATATAAGGAGTATTCTCTTGAAAATCTTGGAATTAATTAGACTGGAAACTCTTGCTATTATTTTCAAAATATGCCATAGTTTACATGTATAACTGCTTCAAAATTTACGCACTTTGCTATCAGTATGGGAATGATTATGATAGAATGATATATATATGCACATGTTATAACATTGTGAATCAGAAAGCAACCACATTACCTAGTGTGTGCCTTTGGAAAGATGTTTTACAGGATTTGCGCTTTAGTATGCACTCCTGGACTGGATTGCACAATTTTTCTATGAATGTAATATCCATTTATCTATCTTCCTGATTATCGACAATAACCTCCGGTGCATTAAAACATGATGTACCCATGCAGTTAATGCACATTTCTGAGCATTCTATTCCTGCTTTCCTACATCCACACGACCTTCCACATCCCTTTTTACACGCACATGTGACAATGTTAATAAGTTCATCTGGAACAACAGGTTGATCTGTGGTAATCAGAATTAGTGTCTGCTCATGTATTTGCCATTCCCACTCAGTAGGAGAGAGTTTGTGTCCCATCCATTCCTGGACCTGCAAATATGCTCTGTATTAATGTTGATGCGCGGCATCACTTGTAGGTAAGGCTAGCGAGTTGAAATGTAGCACTCAGTGACAATCTTGCAACACCGCGTTTATATGCAACATGGCGGTATTTGTTTAGTGTGGAAAACTTGTCTGCACCATATAATGCAAGGAGGTACATTTCCCCTGCACCTATCACTGTTTGTACGAGCAAGGTTCATGGCTTTGCGTTTCCCCGGATTGTATAGGGATGACGTTGTATCACACCCTGTAAATGCGTGAATAAAAAATATATATTGTGTAATATTACCTATGGCGCTATGAAGTTCCTTGATACTAAACAGTGTTACTGGCTTACTGTGGTAAGGCATATATACATTCATAGATGTTGCTCGTCCTACTAGCATGACTAACAGATCTGTATATCTGTTTACCTTGTTTTTCACATTCAGTTTGTGCAAAGTGTAGGGCTGTATAAATTGTACTGGATTTAGTTGGGTCCAAGTTAATTCCCCACCACTCATGGCTACCTGCATATAACCACTCCATGATGGCTGGGGAGTAATTTCAACAACATTGCCAACAAGCCATAGTTTATCTAATGTGTTGGTTAACTTGAAAGTGTGTGGCTTATCAGAGACTGATTTGATGTCTGCTATATTAATAGATTGAAGCCCTGGAACTGATGGTTTACTATATGATAGAATTGGCACATTACCAAAGTAGCCAATAGTTTCAGCAGGTGGAATGTTTAGTATGCGTGGCACTGGTAAATTTCTATCACTGGTCCCAGCTGGTGTCACACATGCAATACCACCCATACTGTGAAAGGAATTATGTCCATCAAGTGTGTGGACATTGAAGACGGCATTGTCAAAAACAAATTGTACAAAACCATCTAGGTTATATGACGGTCCCTTCCCAGATATCATTGTATTTTCATAGCATTGTATTTCGCGGTAGTTTACTCAAAAGTCCAAACTGCTCAACATGCCAATTAATTCACGGGCTGCATATTTACGATGTATTTAAACTGCAATGGCAAGAAGCAATGGTGAAATGAATGACCATGGTCGACAAGATGCGATTATATTGTGAGCTATCACAGTACATCTTCTGGTTGTATTAGATTTACTTTACCCCCTAGGATTTACAATGCCACTAATAAGACACTTCAAGTTCAAAGACTCTGGTATGAATTCATCACCCTTCTCAATTAAATTTGGAGTTGGATAATTATGACAATCATACAATGTTAGGCAAGTGTCATCTCGTATCATTGATGCTGCCATCTCCACTATGCGAAGATGTTCATCTACTGCATCATTACATTTCTCATTGTACCAATTGTCCTGAAGAATTTTGTGAGCAACGTCCCGAAAGCTAACAACACTTGATTTACCATGGATACTAGTAATAGTTATGTTACTTCCATTGTGATCTAATAGCTTTGATTTTAGATGCTTTAATGTGTATCCTTCCTTTCCTTCAAGGAAAGTGTCCATGAGTTCAATAAGTTCAGAAAGAGAATACTGACACTCGTCATTTATATCTAAAAATTTACAAAGTTGTGTGAAAGCGTTGTCTTTATACTCATCTTCTGGCCTTCCGCGTGAAGATCCTGTTTCTCCTGTATCATTGTCCTTTAAAAAGAACTTAATGCGACATTCTTTATGATATCTTGCTTCCGCGGCTACAAGATCAATAGTATTACAGACACAGGCTAATACAGAACCACCCCATTCATCATTCTGTTTTGCCGCACGCTGTACAACAGTGTCCCAAAATTCAAGTGTTCTTACTTCTGCTGCAGACTTTCTACGTTGCCGTGATATTTTAACATTCACATTGATGTCGTCTGTATGGAACATGCATTGCTGTTTAAAGTCAAATTCATATTCACATGAACATAACTTTGTTTTTACTCTGAAATCTGCGGAGAAAAGTCAGATTTTCTTTTACTAGCTTCAATACTGTTTGGTCATGTGTACTGTTTTTGACACTCTGTATGCAACACGAGAGGTGTTGTTGCCTCAGATTTCTGTACGAGGCGATCATTATGTGTCAGGCTTGCAGATAAAGGAGTTTGGAGTCCTTTGGGTGTTATTGTTGATACAGAACCGAAATGAAGATCCTCATTGCATATCAAACACTTGTCTGCCATTGTTCTGGAACAGATAAAGAAAGCACAGATTAATAATGTGGATATGATATTAGTTGTTAAATGACAATATGCATTCTGCCCATACATTGAGAAGAAATGAAGATCTTGTTCCTCTGATGCAATTCATGAAAAGTCTTCATGTCCCCTTTAGCTACAAGCAATAAATAATTTGCATCAAGCTCAATCTATATCTTGGCCAAAGATCTGTATTGCATGGTGTATGTCTTGAATGTCTTAAAATATAAACTTTATTTGGACGAGATGTCAAATGTGCAAAGTGTGATCGTCTAGCATTCATTTTTAATTCGTTTGTTGTCAGCCAAATAAAGTAGCTATTTGATGGCACCACCTATTGGGTTTATTTGCAAGAAATGATGATTAATGCATCGCAATATTCATTGCCAGAGATCGAGTATATCAAATTAGGTAGCATGTGATGACGTCATCGACATAACATTCTTTATAAGCTTACACTTATTTAAACACAATAACAAAGTAAGTAATCGACTTGAGTGGGATATCCAGTCTATACATCTAAACAATATTTTGTTTTATCAGGAAAATGAGATTTTTAAATTTAAATATTTCCATATGAACACATATAATTCGGTATTCTACATAGTAGGTATTATACATTTATGCCTGCTGTATCTTTAGCACACACAGGAAACTCAGGGACTTTTGTTATGTTGTTTCTAATGATTATATGAAACTTTCCTGAAAATTTCAGCTTAGTACTATTTATTTCCATGTTGGGCCTATTTTCGACCTAATGCTCCTTGGATGAAATTGCAGAGTGAGTTCGAGCATCAGGCGTTTGCATCAATTTTGATGGAGTTACGTCCCCTTTCGACCTATGAAATATGAAACATATCCATTTTCCACACTTTTTTTCGCACTCCTTCAAGGGACTCAAATGAGAATTGGTAGGAACGCTTTACTATAGGGAGTTACAGATCAAGTTCAAGTTTCAGCTGCTTCTGTCAATTTTTAATGGAGTTTTTGACTGTCAATCTCTAAAGATTTATATCACCAGGTAGGGGACATGTATTGCAAAGCAATACTTACAGAATGATTATTATTATTATTATTATTATTATTATTATTATTATTATTATGCCCATGCTTGCGCTGGTATCTAGTAATTGCGTTGTCCATGCATGCATATGTCTGTACCCGACTTTGTGTTTGGACTGTATTTTCAATGGTTTTTACATATAGGCACCAAACTGACTATATGGATGCCTCATGGCCTAAAGGCGTGTCATGTCTCAAAAGTAGATCAGTGTAACCTAATATTCATGGATCACTGAATATCATAGATTATTTCTTGTCCATGCTGTAGTTTCTTTAGTTTTATGAGTCTTTTGTATGTATGATTACTGTAATCTGTGTCTGTAGTAGTAGAAGCATCCTACAGCTGCAATCAGTCCTTCGCTTTTGCCCACTGTGTTTTGTCCTCAGCCGAAATCCTTAACTTCCTCACGTCCATTCGAAGTGGATCGTCATTTTCTTTAGTTTAATGCTTTGTAGATAGGTATATGTGGGTGAACTCTGTTTTGAGTTCTCTGTTCCTGGTGGTGGGGGTGGGTGGGTGCGGGGTTGGGGTGGGAGGGGGCACAGGTGGCTTCTTGGGCTTGTATAGTGAGATAAGGGTGCCTTGGCCTACAGCATCGATGGGAAGGTGGTGCATAAAAGTTGAATAGACCTTTCCCACATTAGCGTATTTTGTAGAAATACCTTCCTGGAATGCATCGCGCATACCGCTTCCGGATATGTTCATAATATTTTTGAAGTCATACATCATTGGAAAGCTAAGCCAATTTTCTTTACATTTCTGTATTAGTTTTTATAGTATTATAAAATTTAATACAGTTGGTTGCAATTTTAAAACATTCCCTATTGTCCACTTGATTTAATGAATCTAAGTCGAATGGTGTATTTTATATACGTAAATAACTCAATAAAAATGTTACAAAATATAAAAAATAATGCATTAGTGTTTCGGCAATTGAATGCGCTTTCCAATGATATATGATTTAAGTAATGTAATGATTTTAGTTTATCATAGGAATGGTTTAGATTGCGGTGTATTTTAGTGCAAAATAACTCAACATGGGTCAGCGGCTTGTTGGCGGCTATACCAGCCAGCAGTTTTGATCTGAGCATTGATTTTGGGGAATTCCGGCATAATGATGTCAATGTGGAAAAGGTGTATTGATTAGGTGCCTGATTGGTTTTGAGATAATGTCAATTGCATATTTGTTCATTGCTCATGCCATCGAATCCAGATGCATGCCCATTTTTCATGGCTTTAAGCGCCTTCTCAACTTCTGCTGTTTTAATTAATATTAGTAATGGTATGGGGTTTACTGAGAATGGGTTTAAGGGCTTATCATCGTGGTCAGTGAACTGTTCCTTGAACGATTCTTGAATTTCCTTGTCTTGGCATTGGTCAGTTCCGATTCCCAGAAGTGGGATGTACATGGTTTGACTTCAACTGACTGTGAACACTATAATATCGATGTTACATGCATTCAGGACATTAAAGTAGCTACCCATTCCGAGCAGCAACTTCAGACAAGCCATAAGCTAGTACTCATGGAACAAAAACAGGCCAGAAACCGGGATTTAGCCATTTGTATACATTAACCAATCGTGGTGTATGGATGCATTCTACTTTTAGTATCAACTTCAAGATAATTAATTGCATGCATTCAGCGAAAGGCAGGTTTCAGCGGAAGGCAGGGGAATCCTTTGCACTAAAACTCTAGTTATGCTTATCTTGCAGTATGAGGATCCTTCCAAGTGTGCTGCTGAGGCACAGTTGTTTGCACAGCGTCGATTAACTGAATCCAGGAAAAAAGGGAAAATGTAAGTAACCACCTGGAGCCTGTTCCATGGGGGAAGCGCTCGAGAGCGCTCTGCTAGATTAGCGAGGTGGAAACCTGCCTCTCCTATGGAATGATATGTTTTGTTAGAGCGCTCTGGTATTTCGCAAAACATGTTTAGAGGTGACTCGCGAAAAGCAAAACATGTTTTCACTCTGTGACGTAATTGCACACGAAACAATGTTATACGTCACAGAGGCATATATTACATCATAAGCGTGTCACGCAAAGGATGTGCACCTCTCAGTAAGGCTGAGACCTAGTGATACTCTGTTTACTGAGAGGAAGTTTAATTGTCAACCCACCTACCTGACTCCATCAGGCACTCATTATGACCCAATAACGGGACATGAGCAATAACAGGACATGATGAAGTGTCAGCAACAATGACCATTCTGGCCATGTGAGCTAAAATTCTAAGATACCCTGCATGTCGCTCGGGTAGAGGCAGTGGTGCCGGCATCCAATTTGCATTTAGCTCAACTTTTCTGTTTATATCTCATGTTTGGTTAGTTCTTTTGGACCCAAACTTGGGCACATGCTTCGTTATAATGACATGGCATCACAATGCAGGGATTTGCATAAGGGTCCTTTTGAGGGTATATACCCCCAAAATGCAGCTTGAGACCCCGAAAGGTAGTAGCAGTGTGTCCCATGGGACCCCTGAAAATCCTGTGAGACTCAAAATATGGTATAGTTTTAGAGGCATTTGCACAAAAATACTTATAATTCTAACATGGGACCGCTATAATTCATAGTTGTGAGTCCATGGTACATGTACCCTATAATTTTAGCATTGATAATAAATACTGCTTGTGAACACCAGATTTCAGTAATTTGGGACCCCCAGATTTCAGTGTCTGGAATCCCTGGGACCTCCAAAATTTAAATGTCATGAGAAACACTGACACAATGACCTTGGGCCAAAAGGTCAAGGTAACTGTGACCTTAGTAAAAACCTTGTTTTTTAGCATTAACATTTTCCGTTTGGCTCAACTTTTCTGTTTATATCTCATGTTTGGTTAACTATATGGGACCCAAACTTGGGTAGATGTTTCATTATAATGACATGGCATCACACAATGACCTTGGTGTGAAAAGGTCAAGGTCACTGTGACCTTGGTAAAAACTTAGTTTATTTCAAATTTAACATTTTCCGTTTAGCTCAACTTTTCTGTTTATATCTCATGTTTGGTTAATAATACCATCTCATGTTTGGTTAATAATACCTGACCAAAACTTGAACACATGCCTCCTTATAATGACACGGCGACATCACACAATTATGTTGGGGTCAAAAGGTCAAAGGTTACGGTGAGGTCACTGATACATATGGCGGCTGTCTGTCATTCGTTGTCCATCTGTCAACTTTTGTTTAAAAACATTACTCCTCATTACCCGCTTGGCAGATTTTAGCCTAATTTGGTTGGAAAGATCCTAATGCTTTCTGATTCTGAACTTATATACAAAATTTTGATTGGTCAATTGTTTTGTTTGAAAATCTTTGAATTTTATGAAAAGTTTACCTGAAAATGTCAAAATGCTACTCCTCCTTAACCGCTTTGCGGATTTCAACTTACTTTGGCCGGAATGACTGACCCTATGGGAATAGACTTCAGAACTTGTATACAGAATTTTGATTGGTCAATTTTTTTGGTGAAAATCTTAGAATTTTCGCTCACATGGCCATTCTGGCCAAGTGAGCTTATGCCATGTCGATCGTCTGTCCGTCGTCTGGCAACTTTTGCTTAAAAACGCTACTCCTCATTAACTGCTTGGTGGATTTTAACCTAATTTGGCTGGAGACGTTAAGTCCCTATTGGGATAAGCTTCAGAACTTATGTAATACAGAATTTTTATTGGTCATTTTTTTTGGTGAAAACCTTGAAATTTTATGAAAGATTTACTGGAACTTGTCAAAACGTTACACCTCATTAACCACCAGACAGATTTCAACCCAATTTGGATGGAATGACTCTTTGGGGTTAAGCTTCAGAACAGGTATACAGATTTTTTGGTTAAAAATCTGAGATTTTATGAGAATTTTACCGGAAACTGTCAAAACACTGCTCCTCATTAACCGCTTGACTGATTTCAATTTAATTTGTCTAGAAGGACCCTATGGTTGAGGATTCAGAACTTGTATACATAATTTTGATTGGTCAATTTTTTCAGCGGCCATCTTGAATCTTCCGGGAAAATGGCAGAACTCATTTAAAATATCATCCACACGCTAATTAAGCCCTGATCATCATTGTCAATCAACATTGTCTACACACCAAGCCATAGTCCAATCAATCAATGTTGTCCACACCCCAAGCTCTGGTCCAAACAACCAACGTCGTCCACACATGAAACCCTGGTCCAATCAATCAACGTCATCCACACATGAAGCCCTGGTCCAATCAACCAACGTCATCCACACACCAAGTCCTGATCCAATCATTGTCAACCAACGTCATCTACACACCAAGCCCTGGTCCAATCATTGTTAACCAATGTCGTCCACATATGAAGCCCTGGTCCAATCAACCAATGTCATCCACACACCAAGTTCTGTACCAATCATTGTCAACCAGCGTCATCTACACACCAAGCCATGATCCAATCATTGTCAACCAACATTGGCCACATACCAAACCCTGGTCCAATCAACAAACATATGATCCACACACCAAGCCCTGTTCCAGTCAACCACTCAATGAACATCATCCACATGCTAAGCCCTGGTTCAATCAAGGAACCTCAACCACACACCAAGCCCTGTTCAACCAACGTCGTCCACCCACCAAGCCCTGGTCCAATCAATCAACATCAAGTGCTGGTCCAATCAATCAACACCAAGCCCTGGTCCAATCAATCAACATCAAGGCCTGGTCCAATCAATCAACATCAAGCCCTGGTCCAATCAATCAACATCAAGCCCTGGTCCAATCAATTAACGCCATCCACATGCCACATGGTCCAACCATTGTCAACCAATATCATCCACACACCAAGCCCTGGTTCAATCAACCAATGTCATCCACACACCAAGCCCTTGTCCAATCAACCAACATCATCCATACACCAAGCCCTGGTCCAATCAACCAACACCATCCACATGTTAAGCCCTGGTCCAATCAACGAATGTCATCCACACACCAAGCCCTGGTACAATCATTGTCAATCAACGTTGTCCACACACCAGGCCCTAGTGCATTCAACCAACGTCATTAACATGGCTACGCCCTGGTCCAATCATTGTCAACCAATATCATCCACACACCAAGCCATGGTTCAATCAATTAATGTCATCCACACACCAAGCCCTGGTCCAATCAACCAACCTCATTAACATGGCTAAGGCCTGGTCCAATCATTATCAACCAATGCCGTACAGACACCAAGCCATCATCCAATCAATCAATAGATGGGTGGGACTTAGATAGAGATGGGTGTAGCTTAGCTAGAGATGTCTGGGGCATAGCTAAAACTACTATAGCATTCAGGAATGACACATACACTACTATTGCATTCAGGAATGACAGACACACTACTATTGCATTCAGGAATGACAGACACACTACTATTGCATTCAGGAATGACAGACACACTACTATTGTATTCAGGAATGACAGACACACTACTATTGTATTCAGGAATGACAGACACACTACTATTGTATTCAGGAATAACAGACACACTACTATTGTATTCAGGAATGACAGACACACTACTATTGTATTCAGGAATGACAGACACACTACTATTGTATTCAGGAATGACAGACACACTACTATTGTATTCAGGAATAACAGACACACTACTATTGTATTCAGGAATAACAGACACACTACTATTGTATTCAGGAATGACAGACACACTACTATTGTATTCAGGAATGACAGACACACTACTATTGTATTCAGGAATGACAGACACACTACTATTGTATTCAGGAATGACAGACACACTACTATTGCATTCAGGAATGACAGACACACTACTATTGCATTCAGGAATGACAGACACACTACTATTGTATTCAGGAATGACAGACACACTACTATTGCATTCAGGAATGACAGACACACTACTATTGTATTCAGGAATGACAGACACACTACTATTGTATTCGGGAATGACAGACACACTACTATTGTATTCGGGAATGACAGACACACTACTATTGTATTCAGGAATGACAGACACACTACTATTGTATTCGGGAATGACAGACACACTACTATTGCATTCGGGAATGACAGACACACTACTATTGTATTCAGGAATGACAGACACACTACTATTGTATTCAGGAATGACAGACACACTACTATTGCATTCAGGAATGACAGACACACTACTATTGTATTCAGGAATGACAGACACACTACTATTGTATTCAGGAATGACAGACACACTACTATTGTATTCAGGAATGACAGACACACTACTATTGTATTCAGGAATGACAGACACACTACTATTGTATTCAGGAATGACAGACACACTACTATTGTATTCAGGAATGACAGACACACTACTATTGTATTCAGGAATGACAGACACACTACTATTGTATTCAGGAATGACAGACACACTACTATTGTATTCAGGAATGACAGACACACTACTATTGTATTCAGGAATGACAGACACACTACTATTGTATTCAGGAATGACAGACACACTACTATTGTATTCAGGAATGACAGACACACTACTATTGTATTCATGAATGACAGACACACTACTATTGTATTCAGGAATGACAGACACACTACTATTGTATTCAGGAATGACAGACACACTACTATTGTATTCAGGAATGACAGACACACTACTATTGTATTCAGGAATGACAGACACACTACTATTGTATTCAGGAATGACAGACACACTACTATTGTATTCAGGAATGACAGACACACTACTATTGTATTCAGGAATGACAGACACACTACTATTGTATTCAGGAATGACAGACACACTACTATTGTATTCAGGAATGACAGACACACTACTATTGTATTCAGGAATGACAGACACACTACTATTGTATTCAGGAATGACAGACACACTACTATTGCATTCAGGAATGACAGACACACTACTATTGTATTCAGGAATGACAGACACACTACTATTGTATTCAGGAATGACAGACACACTACTATTGCATTCAGGAATGACAGACACACTACTATTATATTCAGGAATGACAGACACACTACTATTGTATTCAGGAATGACAGACACACTACTATTGTATTCAGGAATGACAGACACACTACTATTGTATTCAGGAATGACAGACACACTACTATTGTATTCAGGAATGACAGACACACTACTATTGTATTCAGGAATGACAGACTTAACTGTATTCATTTGATTAGTTATAATATATTTTAATTCGCTGGTTGTGGTAGTGTGTACAATGAAATTGTCCAATCAAAATGTGGAACATGTTACTTTCTATCAAAGATTAATAGAGAATTAACGGTTCATGCGTTTGTTTTCATGTCGCTTTCTTCTATGTGTAAGATGTGTCAAACAGTATGTCACTGTCTACTACTGTAAAAGTTAAAAAAATTATAACAGACATTGATTATGATAAGACAAAATGCAAACAATATCACGGGCAGCGCAAATCATGCAAGCACACAACCTAAATATTCACACACACACACACACCCACCCCACAAATCCATATGAGCACACTCCTACATAATGACCCATTCACCCCCCTGAATAGCAGGGAGCTAACGTCATGTACAGACATTGTTTAATCGCATTCTCACAGCTTTCTCTTGTTTTAAAAGGATAAATCCTATGATATCTGAAGAGGAAGAACTCGAGCAAGATCAGCATGCAAAGCTCATTGGACAACTCAAGTAATAACAATAATAATGATAATAATAATAATAATAAAAACTAGAGTAAATTTACTAAAGTAACTGTAAATCTGCGATGTCTGGCCATGAAGAAATGTTATACGGCCTCCTATACGGCCATTGAAAACGTCTGGTGTTTATTGAATAAAGACTCTAGCTGTAGTCACAGATCATGCTTGAAATTCCCATAGGTTTACACTAAAAGGTCACCTTGACCATACTGATAAAATAAGATGTGTCTTCTAACATGCTCTTTGAAGTTGCATGGTGAAAGGCACTTATGCCAAACATGAAAATTTGAAATTTATACCCGTGACTGACCTTGACCACAAGGAGATATTAAAGTTCTCATTGAAAATTATTTAGATCTCTCAATCGTCTAGAATCTGGCCATGTTCGAAGAGAATTGGAGGAAAACTCTAGGAGAAAACGTTCAAAATTGCTCCCATGGGTTTACTATGGGGAGGTGTGGCACGGAAAAGCTGATTTCTCGAAAACTGTCGGAGGCATCAACTTTAAATTTGAGACCACCTAAAGTTCATATAAGACCTAGAAGCTTACCAACTTTTAAGTCGATCTATGTCAAACAAAATGGGGACCTGGTCGCATCTGTAGTTAATTTTTTTTAAACCCGAAAACTGGTATTTTTTTACCAAAATCTTCAGTTCACGTCCATTTTGAAAACATTTCTTTTTCAAAAATGTCATCCATCATCAAGTATGGTAGTGATCTGTTCAAAACTCTAGGTTTAGTGACATCGCAGTTCAAAGGTCCATCCTGAGATTCCCATTCATTCCCTATGGGACCATTTTCCATGCATCGGGAGTCAAAGGTCTGGCGGCCATTTTGAAAAAGGTAACATCCTACCCAAGTATGGTAGTGATCTGATCAAAACTCTAGATGCTGTAGCAGTTTAAAGATCAATACTGAAAATCCACATACATTTCGTATGGGACTTTTTGCCCACTTTGCTCGCAAACCTTTGGGCCAATCCAAAATAAAATCACAAGCACATGATTCCAGGTTGGGTAGCAGTAGTTGACCAAGTTTGGAGTTGAGCGGATGAAAACTGTAGGAGGATATGCGGCCCAAAGTTTTTGACGAAGAATAAGAAAGAAGAAGAAAGATCCTGAGTGATTTTAATAATCTGTGATTGCATCGCAGAATAATAATAATAATAATAATAATAATAATAATAATAATAATAATAATAACAATAATTGTGACAATAATAATAATAATAATAATAATAATAATAATAATAATAATAATAACAATAATAATAATTGTGACGATGATGATAATTGTGACGATGATGATAATTGTGACGATGATGATAATTGTGACGATGATGATAATGTAGATGATACTAATGGCAATGATAATAATGATGATATTAATGATAATTGTGACTATAATAATAATAACGACGAGGGTTGGGATTATGATAATGATATCAATATTGAAGAGAATAACGGTGTCTAGTTTAAAGGGAAATTCCAGTGAAAATCGGGAATACGTCAACTAAAAATATACTATAATCCGAAATAGTTGCCGCAAAAAAATATAAAATACACTGTTCCATTGCCGAGAAATAATAAAATGAATATGCCCAAAACGCTAGAAAACGTGACTCCTGGGCGCATCCATTTTCTCGCAACAAGAGCGAGAAACCACGAGATTATGACGTCAACGACACACCAGCAAAATATCGCCAGCACTTTTAGTTAGATTTACCTGCTTACTTCGCGCTATGAAGACCGAATATTAATTAACCCTTTAATGACCAAATTCTGTCAGGAAAATCAGAATATTTCCTTATTGAATGGCCATTTGCAGGCCAAGCGAAGACTATTTTTGAAAATTGACCACTGGAATGGCTGGTTCGGTTACTGAGACAGTCATTTTAGTTGTAAATTCTCAAAATAGCCTTCTTTTGACCTGCGTCCTCAACTTGATGATTGCAGAGGCCAGTGCTGGCGTGAAATGGTTAAATCGCATCATGTCCGCATGTCAAGTATGGGCTTGCAATAATAGAAACGATCATGGAAAGGGTACGGAAATTCACATTTTCAGATACCGGATCCACAGAAGCATCCGCATGAAAAGGGGCTAACTGAAAGATGGCTTCATAACATCGGCACTGGATGGATATCTTCCACATTTAAATTTGGAAGACACAAGTTTAGAACATATAGTCTGTATAATTTAAAAATAATGTGTCATGCATTTCAAAACAAAAGGCACGGTACTTAATTTTAATATAACAGAATCAAACTCGACAATTAACGTCGTATTTGCTTGCATCAATTGTAAAACGGGATAAGCAAACCAAAATGAAACGATGTCGCTGATTGCCCGGTCGGTCAATTATAGGCAATCACTTGGTGGCTTACTTCATAGGTGACAGCTAGTAAATAATGACAAGTGTACGCTAGACATAATTAGTAGTTTAGTGCTTTCACACTATTGAAATCCAGCGTTATTAATCATTTACGTTTACTCCCAATTTTAAAATAACTATGCTGACTGTTGAATATTCTGAATTAAATTTTCCTGGAATTATGTTGCAGTAGCTTCCAAACTAATTAGTTTCACACAATAGGCCTATGCAGGGTAAATTTTAAGCTTTCTGCTTTTCTGTCCTTGAAAGGGTTAACTAATTGATCCCAAATTTTTAAATGTTGACCCATATTTACTGCCTGTTGAATATTTTGAAACTGGAATTTGACTGGAAGCAGAAGTTGCAATAGCAACAGAGAAATTACATTCAACATTTATTCAACTAACATATTTTTCAAGAATTTGTTGTAGCTTGTTGATTGCAAACACGCTCCTGGCATAACCCTTCAATGTTTTTTAAAAATAGAAATTGCCCATAAGAAAACAATTTTTGACAATTTATCACTACAATGACTGGCGCGATCATCAGGACACGAATTGCACTTTAATTTCCTCCAAACGCTGTGGCAAAGTGTCAATTGTTTATCCACGAGATGCAAGATTAATTGTTAACGTTAATCCCCTGGTTACGGCTATCCTTGATCGGGCAAACACTCCACAGAGTAGGTGTGTCAGCTGCTTGTCCAAAATGACGCCTCTATCTACTGGTTACTTTAGCAATTTAAATTGAGGATATCTTTTTTATTTGTTGGCATAAAATTGTGCTCTTGGTCTCAAATTAATGCGGAAAATTAGTACTTTACGTCAGATGCATAAAATCCTCCAGTGGAATGTCCCTTTAATCATTCTTGTTTTTCAGAGCTGCAGAGGCACGTAACAGACTGAGAATAATGAGACTTAAATATCAAGTTAATAAGGTAAGGAGTTACTCTCCTTCAGCTCATTGTATTTATAATAAGGTAAGGAGTTACTCTCCTTCAGCTCATTGTATTTATAATAAGGTGAGGTGTTACTCCCCTTTAGCTCATTGTATTCATAAGATAAGGAGTTACTCCCCTTTAGCCAATTGTATTCATAATAAGATAAGAAGTTACTCCCCTTTAGCCCATTGTATTCATAATAAGGTAAAGAGTTACTCCCCTTTAGCTGATTGTAGGCTGACTTAGACTTACAAGCGTGTTCCTCTTCGTGGCGGAGATAAGGGACTTATGATATTCACAGGCATCTGACAGCTGATTGGTCAACCTGAAAAGGGCTTTCACAGATAATGACGTAATTTTCTTCTTTTAGGAATAAGCACCCCATAAAGGAGCACCGAAGTGTTTAAATTTGATCAACAAACCATATTGGCAACGCTAATAATTATATATAACTCTATATGACATCAAGCAAGTATATAGTCAACTTTGTATACAGTGGCCGATCCAGGGGGTGGTGGTGACCTGGGTGGCAGAACAAAGTATAAGATTTGCAGCAACATATCGTGTCATGGTGCTGCTAAATTCCTAGTCATTGAAATACTGTTCACAAGGATTTTAAAATCACATTTATCCAGACATTTGCAACAGAAAACATAGATTAATTCATGCCTGCGAGTAAATACATGAATGTACAATCCATCTTGCTAAGAATGAAATGATATCAGACCTTCAATGTCAGCAATTTGACCTGATTTTTTTTACATGGGGATAGTCATTCGAAGCACCCTCTTTTGTCAAGTAAGAGTACTACTTACTACAGGGAATTCCGTGTAGTGAATTCAGCAGCAACAAGACCCTCTGTGCTCTGACTAAGTTAAGGAGTTACTCCCCTTTAGGTCATTGTATTCACAATAAGGTAAGGAGTTACTCCCCTTTAATTGATTGTATGTGTGCTACCATCACTGTACGGATGTGTGTTACTGGAAGGTATGCTTCTTATACACGATGCAAACTGCATCATTAGTATTTTTTTTCAATTATTACTATTTCTTCACAGTTCTGGACAATGACATTTTTCACTAATATGCAATGCAGGCACCTATACTTTGGACGACTTACCTATTTGTTATTTGCACAGTGAGCAGTTAGGTTTTATGCTTCTTTCTTGAGGCTATGTCCGCATGGCTTCCCTGTTAGCTAATACTATGGGAATCTTTTCCAGATCAGACTGTATGTCCGAAGGTCAATCATAATCAATGTGATATCACTTTATGTGTAGATTTTTATAACCTTATAATTTTAGTAAAGATTTGTATGGTGTGTGTGTGTGTGTATGTGAGCATGCGTGTGTGCGTGCATGCGTGCGTGCGTGCGTGGATCAATGTTTATGGAAGATGGCTTGCTACCATTACTGTATGGATCAATGTTAATGGAAGATGGCTTGCTACCATTACTGTATGGATCAATGTTAATGAAAGATGGCTTGCTACCATTACTGTGTGGATCAATGTTAATGGAAGAGGACTTGCTACCTTTACTGTATGGATCAATGTTAATGGATGGTGGCTGGCTACCATTACTGTATGGATCAATGTTAATTGATGGTGGATTGCTACGATTACTGTATGGATCAATGTTAATGGATGATGGCTTGCTACAATTACTGTATGGATCAATGTTAATGGATGGTGGCTGGCTACCATTACTGTATAGATCAATGTTAATGGATGGTGGCTGGCTACCATTACTGTATGGATCAATGTTAATGGAAGATGGCTTGCTACCATTACTGTATGGCTCAATGTTAATGGAAGATGGCAAGCTTGTCTAATACACAGTGTTGCGATAAGCTGTTGCTTACTCACATGTCAAGTTTCACATGCGCAGAAGCTTCAAAGTGAACATCATTTATTAAAAGCGATCAATGTAGTGATATAACAAGCACTATAATGTAGTGATATAGCAAGCACTACAATGTAGTGATATAACAAGCACTATAATGTAGTGATATAACAAGCACTATAATGTAGTGATATAGCAAGCACTATAATGTAGTGATATAACAAGCACTATAATGTAGTGATATAACAAGCACTATAATGTAGTGATATAACAAGCACTATAATGTAGTGATATAACAAGCACTGTAATGTAGTGATATAACAAGCACTATAATGTAGTGATATAACAAGCACTGTAATGTAGTGATATAGCAAGCACTATAATGTAGTGATATAGCAAGCACTATAATGTAGTGACATAGCAAGCACTATAATGTAGTGATATAGCAAGCACTATAATGTAGTGATATAGCAAGCACTATAATGTAGTGATATAGCAAGCACTATAATGTAGTGATATAGCAAGCACTATAATGTAGTGATATAGCAAGCACTATAATGTAGTGATATAGCAAGCACTATAATGTAGTGATATAGCAAGCACTATAATGTAGTGATATAACAAGCACTATAATGTAGTGATATAGCAAGCACTATAATGTAGTGATATAGCAAGCACTATAATGTAGTGATA
This sequence comes from Chaetoderma sp. LZ-2023a, assembly GCA_034401795.1. NCBI lineage: Eukaryota > Metazoa > Mollusca > Caudofoveata > Chaetodermatida > Chaetodermatidae > Chaetoderma > Chaetoderma sp. LZ-2023a. Next base: position 22,270 of record JAVVLW010001019.1, read on the forward strand.
TAGCAAGCACTATAATGTAGTGATATAGCAAGCACTATAATGTAGTGACATAGCAAGCACTATAATGTAGTGATATAGCAAGCACTATAATGTAGTGACATAGCAAGCACTATAATGTAGTGATATAGCAAGCACTATAATGTAGTGATATAGCAAGCACTATAATGTAGTGATATAGCAAGCACTATAATGTAGTGATATAGCAAGCACTATAATGTAGTGATATAGCAAGCACTATAATGTAGTGATATAACAAGCACTATAATGTAGTGATATAGCAAGCACTATAATGTAGTGATATAACAAGCACTATAATGTAGTGATATAGCAAGCACTATAATGTAGTGATATAGCAAGCACTATAATGTAGTGATATAGCAAGCACTATAATGTAGTGATATAGCAAGCACTATAATGTAGTGATATAACAAGCACTATAATCTAGTGATATAGCAAGCACTATAATGTAGTGATATAGCAAGCACTATAATGTAGTGATATAACAACCACTATAATGTAGTGATATAACAAGCACTATAATGTAGTGATATAGCAAGCACTATAATGTAGTGATATAACAACCACTATAATGTAGTGATATAGCAAGCACTATAATGTAGTGATATAACAACCACTATAATGAATCATCAATGTCATAATACTGAAGCTCTTCTTAAAAATGTAAATCTTTCTAACTATTATTCTTAGTTAAACAAACAGGAGAAATGGTACTTCTACCTTCATTTAATAGGATTTTAAATGAAGCACAAATTTAGTATTATAATAATTATGATCATTCTATATAAGCATTTGTCAGACCCCTGTGTTTATTGACAACCCTCCAACATGTCCAATTACTCTTTGAACCTTATTTTGTCATTGAAAACATGCCATTTTACCTCATTCTGCACTGATATGTGACCTCATTCTAGCTCATCTTATCTCCTTGTGCACTGATGTGACCTCATTCTAGCTCATCTTATCTCCTTGTGCACTGATATGTGACCTCATTCTAGCTCATCTTACCTCCTCGACTGATGTGACCTCATTCTAGCTCATCTTACCTCCTGCACTGATATGTGACACCATTCTAGCTCATCTTACCTCCTGCACTGATATATGACCTCATTCTAGCTCATCTTACCTCCTCCACTGATATGTGACCTCATTCTAGCTCATCTTACGTCCTTCTGCGCTGATATGTGACCTCATTCTAGCTCATCTTACCTCCTTCTGCACTGATATGTGACATCATTCTAGCTCATCTTACCTCCTTCTGCACTGATATGTGACATCATTCTAGCTCATCTTACCTCCTTCTGCACTGATATGTGATCTCATTCTAGATCATCTTACCTCCTTCTGCACTGATATGTGACATCAGTCTAGCTCATCTTACCTCCTGCACTGGTATGTGACATCATTCTAACTCATTTTACCTCCTCCTGCACTGATATGTGACATCATTCTAGCTCATCTTACCTCCTTCTGTACTGATATGTGACCTCATTCTAGCTCATCTTACCTCCTTCTGCACTGATATGTGACATCATTCTAGCTCATCTAACTTCCTGCACTGATAGGTGACATCATTCTAGCTCATCTTACCTCCTGCGCTGATATGTGACATCATTCTAGCTCATCTTACATCCTGCACTGATATGTGACATCATTCTAGCTCATCTTACCTCCTGCACTGATATGTGACATCATTCTAGCTCATCTTACCTCCTGCACTGATATGTGACCTCATTCTAGCTCATCTTACCTCCTGGGTTGATAGGTGACATCATTCTAGCTCATCTAACCTCCTGCACTGATATGTGACATCATTCTAGCTCATCTTACCTCCTGCGCTGATATGTGACATCATTCTAGCTCATCTTACCTCTTTCTGCACCAATATGTGACATCATTCTAGCTCTTATAGCTGAATTTGAAAGTAACTGTGTGTCTTTAGTGACAAATTATTGATCCCCCCCCCTCTTTGTTATAGACTGGTCTAACTGTAGTTTATAGCCCAATCGTAATACATATTTATTGCAATATAAATACTAATCTGTTAAGTGTTTGCTCATTGAAATTGTTGTCTGGTGGCTTGCAGCACTGAGACAGTTATGCCATCAAGCTTATTGATGCTGTCAAACGTGACAGATACACAGGAAACTACACCCAATGTACCAGACTATGAGCACGTAATTCTAAAATATGACTTATGCAAGTTATTTATTAATAAATAAAATTGTGCTTCATAAATATCTGATAGATCATGTATTCTGATTTGGTGTCTGGATGCATAGATTTGATTGACAGGTCGACTCTGTGTATTACTTCTCCTCGGGTTGTCAGGTGATGACGAATCTGACATGTGATGATGATGATGATGTGATGTGGTGGTGATGTCATGTGATGACAAAACTGTCATGTGGTGATGATGATGAGGTCATGTGATGATGATGATGTGATGTGGTGGTGATGTCATGTGATGACAAAACTGCTATGTGATGATGATGAGGATATTGATGTCATATGATGATGATGATGTTGTGTGATGATGATGACGATGTCATGTGATGATGGCACTGTCATGTGATAATGATGATGTTTTGTGATGATGTAATGTGATGATGTCATTGATGATGAAGCTGTCATGTGATGATGATGATGATGATGTCATCTGATGGTGATGTTTGTGTGTTTTGTTCAGACAGAGGAGGTGAATCACCTAATTGAATGTCAGCCTACAGCACTGAAAGCTGTGCGCTTACAAGCTCTCGTGCCAACACGCTCAGACAAACGCAGTAAACATGAAATCATGGATACACTCGATGTAAGTCTCAACACTTGTCACTTAAAAGTTAATATACAACACTTTTTACAGATTTTTACAAGCTTTTCTTTTCGCTTACATAATTGTTGAATGGTATGAGATTGTTTTCAGTCCTCCACTCTCTCTCTCTCTCTCTCTCTCTGTCTCTCTCTCTCTCTCTCTATCTATCCCCCCTTGCTCTCACTCCCTCTCTCTATCCCTCCTTCCCCCTCTCTCCCCCTCTCTCCTTTCCCCTCCCTCCATCTCTCTCCCCCTCCCTCTCTCTACTTGAGCTTGAATCCAGTATTTTAGTTATGTTTTTCCTGAACCATATTTTTTTGCATATTAAACTTGACATTTCTGGCAACATCACAACTATAGTATGTCTGACATGTTCTGTTATTTACAGGATTTAGGCTATAGCGTGTGTCATGTGTTCTGTTATTTACAGGGTTTAGGCTATATATAGCGTGTATCATGTGTTCTGTTATTTGCAGGGTTTAGGCTATAGCATGTGTCATGTGTTCTGTTATTTGCAAGGTTTAGGCTATAGCGTGTGTCATGTGTTCTGTTATTTGCAGGGTTTAGGCTATAGTGTGTGTCATGTGTTCTGTTATTTACAGGGTTTAGGCTATACCATGTGTCATGTGTTCTGTTATTTGCAGGGTTTAGGCTATAGCATGTGTCATGTGTTCTGTTATTTGCAAGGTTTAGGCTATAGCGTGTGTCATGTGTTCTGTTATTTGCAGGGTTTAGGCTATAGTGTGTGTCATGTGTTCTGTTATTTACAGGGCTTAGGCTATACCATGTGTCATGTGTTCTGTTATTTGCAAGGCTTAGCCTATAGAGTGTGTAATGTGTTCTGTTATTTGCAGGGCTTAGGCTATAGCGTGTGTCATGTGTTCTGTTATTTACAGGGCTTAGGCTATAGCATGTGTCATGTGTTCTGTTATTTGCAAGGTTTAGCCTATAGAGTGTGTCATGTGTTCTGTTATTCGCAGGGTTTAGCCTATAGCGTGTGTTATGTGTTCTGTTATTTGCAGGGTTTAGGCTATAGCGTGTGCCATGTTTTCTGTTATATACAGGGTTGCGTGTGTCATGTGTTCTGTTATTTGCAGGCTTTAGGCTATAGTGTGTGTCATGTTTTCTGTTATGTACAGAGTTTAGGCTATAGCGTGTCATGTGTTCTGTTATTTACAGGGCTTAGGCTATAGCATGTGTCATGTGTTCTGTTATTTGCAAGGTTTAGTCTATAGAGTGTGTCATGTGTTCTGTTATTTGCAGGGTTTAGCCTATAGCGTGTGTTATGTGTTCTGTTATTTGCAGGGTTTAGGCTATAGCGTGTGTCATGTGTTCTGTTATTTACAGGGTTTAGGCTATAGCGTGTGCCATGTTTTCTGTTATATACAGGGTTGCGTGTGTTATGTGTTCTGTTATTTGCAGGGTTTAGGCTATAGCGTGTGTCATGTGTTCTGTTATTTACAGGGTTTAGGCTATAGTGTGTGCCATGTTTTCTGTTATATACAGGGTTGCGTGTGTTATGTGTTCTGTTATTTGCAGGGTTTAGGCTATAGCGTGTGTCATGTGTTCTGTTATTTGCAGGGGTTAGCCTATAGCGTGTGTAATGTGTTCTGTTATTTACAGGGTTTAGGCTATAGCATGTGTCATGTGTTCTGTTATTTACAGGGTTTAGGCTATAGCGTGTGCCATGTTTTCTGTTATATACAGGGTTGCGTGTGTCATGTGTTCTGTTATTTGCAGGGTTTAGCCTATAGCGTGTGTCATGTGTTCTGTTATTTACAGGGTTTAGGCTATAGCGTGTGCCATGTTTTCTGTTATATACAGGGTTGCGTGTGTTATGTGTTCTGTTATTTGCAGGGTTTAGGCTATGGCGTGTGTCATGTGTTCTGTTATTTACAGGGTTTAGGCTATAGCGTGTGCCATGTGTTCTGTTATTTACAGGGTTTAGGCTATAGCGTGTGCCATGTTTTCTGTTATATACAGGGTTGCGTGTGTCATGTGTTCTGTTATTTGCAGGCTTTAGGCTATAGTGTGTGTCATGTTTTCTGTTATGTACAGAGTTTAGGCTATAGCGTGTCATGTGTTCTGTTATTTGCAGGGTTCAGGCTATAGCATGTGTCATGTGTTCTGTTATTTGCAAGGTTTAGCCTATTTAGTGTGTCATGTGTTCTGTTATTTACAGGGTTTAGGCTATAGCGTGTCATGTGTTCTGTTATTTACAGGGTTTAGGCTATAGTGTGTGTCATGTGTTCTGTTATTTACAGGGTTTAGGCTATAGTGTGTGTCATGTGTTCTTTTATTTACAGGGTTTAGGCTATACTGTGTCATGTGTCCTGTTATTTACAGGGTTTAGGCTGTTGTGTGTATCATGTGTTCTGTTATTTGCAGGGTTTAGGCTATAGCGTCTGTCATGTGTTCTGTTATTATGTGTTCTGTTATTTACAGGGTTTAGGCTATAGCGTCTGTCATGTGTTCTGTTATTTACAGGGTTTAGGCTAGAGCGTCTGTCATGTGTTCTGTTATTATGTGTTCTGTTATTTACAGGGTTTAGGCTATAGCGTCTGTCATGTGTTCTGTTATTATGTGTTCTGTTATTTACAGGGTTTAGGCTATAGCGTCTGTCATGTGTTCTGTTATTTACAGGGTTTAGTCGTATAGATATATTTTTCAGGATTCTGCACCATCTCAGTCGCCATTTAATCGCACAATATCTTATTGTTTCACTATTCTATTAAATGATTGCTCTATGCACTGTATACATGCAGCCAGTGTCCGCTATGGACATAAGTGTAAAGGTAATAGTTAGCCATGTCACAGAGGCTAGCTTGATCATGACATTGCTGATATGTTTCTGAGGCACATTTCACAAATGTGCATATATGCTAAAGTAGACAAGAAAGCAATCAGAATGCCACTTATTTAACCCTTTAACCCTCAAATTTATTCAAGAAAATTTCAATTCTCTCATAGAAAATGTCCATTTGCATACCAATAAAAGACAATTTTTGAAATTTACCACTGGAATGACTGGCTCAGTTATCGTGCCAGTCATTACAGTGGTAAATCGTCAAAAATAGTCTTCTTTTGGTCTGCAAATGGACAATTCTCAAGACCACTGCAGAAGCCATTTTTGGCTGATATGAGGGCTAAAGGGCTAACTGTCTGTCTGCTGAATTTCTTCAGACGACTTTTTCCATGGGGTTTAACTCTGGACCTGTTGAATATTTTGAAAACTGTTTGACTGAAAGTTGTTGGTGGCTTAGCCACCAATAATTTTCAGTCAAATTGTTTTCAAAATATTCAGAGTTATTGCTCATTGAAATTATAGTCTTGTGACTTGCAGCACTGAGAGAGTTAAATACGGCACTGTTGCTTCAATGTGAGTGCGGCCCCCCAGGCGTTTATTTTTAATCACAGTTCTAATGTCTGTGTTTGTTTCCAGTGTCAGAGAGTGGAAGCGTTACTAGAAGATGTTGCTGGCTTGCTCACCAATAGAATAGCGTGAATCAGGCAATTTCAGACACACAGCGCTTGCACACATGAGACGGCATCCAGCTTGTGACTGAGATAGGTGTGGCATTTTTCACAGCAAATATGCCTCTCTTTATGATATATTTCTCTGCTACATTTTATACTGATGCTAGTATCTGAATACTGCGACGCAGGAATACAAACTATGACTTGTGAATTCAGATTTTATGAACATTATTTGTCACAATGAATCGGATATTTCACAATTATGAATGTGCATATTCTGTATAGACATGCTAAATAGTGAAGTTTGAAATTGGCTATTTTGATTCATTACGAAGTTCACTTAGCCCTTACCACTCTGATGTCAACACTATCTTTTTGCGGTGCCAGTAGCAAAGAAACTGGTGTACATTTTAAAACAATTTTGGTGGACGGTGTTGCTGTCTACGATAGCACCATCTTCCACCAAATTTGTTTTAAAATTAACACCAGTTAATCTTTTAATCTAATTTGAAAATTTAAAATTTTGACATCAGAGTGCTAAGAGTTAAGATGCTAACAATTTATATTTCGTTCCATATTATATGTAAATTTAGTCACTTATGTAAATAATAATAATAATAATAATAATAATAATAATAATAATAGTAGTAATAATAATAATAATAATAGAGTTAAGTTTGATAGCAACCATTCATACCTATATTCTGACAATTAGAGTCGATGACTTCAAGTAGAAGTTACAGATGTAAATGTGACAATGAGAACTATGTGTTTCATACAGATGCCAGTAAATCATGGTCCAATATTTCTCTATTTTGTTATATCTTTTGTTTTCCTAGTGACGATTGTAAGATATGATTGTAAACAATTGCCTCCCTTGTTCCTCAATCACTAACACATTAAAAATTAACTTTATATGTACAACGCTGAGGCCATGCTTGACAAAGTACCTTAAAAATCCTAAGAAAAAAATAGGCGTTCTAAAATAAAGTAAGATTCTTGGTTGGCATTCACTAATATTCTTATCATCTAAACCTCCCAGATTATCAACATGTTTTTCTTCATTTGGCCATGAAACAAATTTCTAAAACAACTTGTTTTAAAATATAATGTTGGATGCATCAAACAAGCAATAATTTAAGGATATTTACCAGGTTCTAGCCTACATGTACCACCGGATAATTACGTTGAACATAAGTCTCCTGAAGCTTGTTGCTGTCTGAGGTAACAACAACCTTCACACAAATTGTATTTAAAGCCTTGCTCATGCAAGCCTGTCAAAATCGAAAATGTGCCGAACCCATTTTGAGGTTATGCAAATTTATTTGTGTCTCACGATTCAGTAACAACTATACTCATTAACTATTAATTTTGACAGAATTTCTCTATTTATATATCTGTACATTTGTTTGTGATAGTATTATTTTATTTTTTTAAACTGTGATAATTTTAACGTAAGCCTAGTGAGAGAAGAAAGTCTTGTTACATTTGTAACATCATTTGCAGACCAAGAGAAGACTATTTTTGAAAATTTACCACTAGAATGACTGACTTGGTTATCGTCATTACAGTCGTAAAATTTCAAAATTAGTCTTCTTGATCTGCAAATTTACATTTCACAAGACCACCGTAGAACCCTGATATGAGTGTTAAAGATTTAATGTGTCTCATTATTTACAAGTGCAATAAATGTAGCTGATGTACTCACTGTCTGTGCGATTGTATCCAAGGTCAAGTTCAACTCATAACCATAGTTAGCTGATGTACTCACTGTCTGTGCGCTTGTATCCACGGTCAAGTTCAACTCATAACCATAGTTAGCTGATGTGCTCACTGTCTGTGCGCTTGTATCCAAGGTCAAGTTCAACTCATAACCATAGTTAGCTGATGTACTCACTGTCTGTGCGCTTGTATCCACGGTCAAGTTCAACTCATAACCATAGTTAGCTGATGTCCTCACTGTCTGTGCGCTTGTATCCAAGGTCAAGTTCAACTCATAACCATAGTTAGCTGATGTGCTCACTGTCTGTGCGCTTGTATCCAAGGTCAAGTTCAACTCATAACCATAGTTAGCTGATGTACTCACTGTCTGTGCGCTTGTATCCAAGGTCAAGTTCAACTCCTAACCATAGTTAGCTATAGCTAACTAGAATACCAGTCGAACATCAAATAGTTAACTAGCTAGTCAACTATAGTCAACCGAGCACACGACCTCGGTTCACATGGTTAGTGCGATATTTGCATAAATTTCAAAATGGCGGACAGCGATCGCTTGCCACGGATAAATGCATATAAAAGTGTAAATATTTCACTAAATAACTTAGGTTTGATGAAATTATGCTTTCCCATTGTATGTCAATGTTCCCAAGCCAATATTCCTTCCAAATTTATGCCATGTGCACACTTTTTGACGTCTTAGCGGACAAAAATAACCCATTTTCGTAGGTCATCAAAACAGACGACAAAGGGTTAATGGAGACTGGTACCCGGCTTAAAATTTTCTGCAGTAGTAATTCAATAGGGAACCGGGTAGCAACGAACTATAGTCGACTACGATCAAGTTTGACTGGGCATAGCAACTGTGCATGATCAGTAAACCAGCAAACTGACTATAGTTAACATTTGACTCGCTAACTATAGTCAGTTTGCTGGTTTACTGAACATGTGCAGTCGCTATGTCCAGCCGAATGCTAGATAGTTAGCTATAGTTTGTTGGTACCCGGTTTCCCATTGGATTACTATTGGGGAAAACTGGGAGCCAGGTAGCAGTCGTCATTAGCCCTTTCTGGTGTCTGTTTTAATAGCCTATGAAAATGGGTTAAATGGGTGTGATGGGAAATGGGAGAAACAATGATTTTAATCAATCTGACTGATGTTTTGAGGATTGAGCCAGATTCGTATTGGTCCTGGAACCAAGGGGCTAAAAACTATTTTCAGCTCCTGCATCAGTGCCCCCCCACCACCACCCCACTCCACCCCCCCCCAGAGTTTGGTGCTGATCATGGTCCTTTCAGTCCTATCATGCTGCAGTGATTCTGTCCTTGAAAAGGGAACAGGTTTGGAGAATGTGCTCCGGAATCTGTTTTTCCGTGCCACATTCATACCACATTGTCTCCACTTCACTGCTCAGAATGTGGTCAGCACCTCAGTCATCACGGTGACATGGTTAAGAATGTAGGCAGTGCTTCGGTCCTCACAGTGACTTACTGCTAAGAATGTAGGCAGTGCCTCAGTCATCACAGTGACTTATGGCTGAGAATGTAGGCCGTGCCTCTGTCATCATGGTGTCTTGCTACTAAGAATGTAGGCAGTGCCTCTGTCATCATCGTGACTTGCTGCTAAGAATGGAGGCAGTGCCTCAGTCATCATGGTGACTTATGGCTAAGAATGTAGGCAGTGCCTCAGTCATCACGGTGACTTATGACTAAGAATGTAGGCAGAGCCTTGGTCATCATTGACTTACTGCTAAGAATGTAGGCAGTGCTTCAGTCATCATGGTGACTTATGGCTAAGAATGTAGGCAGTGCCTCAGTCATCATGGTGACTAATGGCTAAGAATGTAGGCAGTGCCTCCGTCATTACAGTAACTTATGACTAAGAATGTAGGCAGTGCCTCGGTCAACAGTGACTTACTTCTAAGAATGTAGGCAGTGCCTCAGTCATCATGGTGACTTATGGCTAAGAATATAGACAGTGCCTCTGTCATCACAGTGACTTTAGGGTTGCACAATTTTTGCTTTGAAACATTGCGATCGATTTTATTTTTTTAAATCGCGATTTTCGATTAAATCATAGGTCCAAATTCCCAAAAGTATAATACGGGGTAACGTGACAATTCACCAAAACTGGGACTTGGAATTTCTAGAAAAAGTTGAAATAAATGATACAGGAATAGCGCGAAATTAGAATACAATTTCATGCGACAAATTCTTACCATCCTACGTCTATGCTTAATGTATACCTTATATCCAGTATCGCGGGAGTGAAATTATTAATTGGGACCGCCTAAATATTGCGTATAGTTTAATAAACATCGTTTATTTCATCAAAATTTGACAAAATTTTGTCGAGTAAAAATATAAATCCTGCTTCCGCTTATAGCCTCCCTTTGTAGGACGAGTTTAGGTCATTACCCGAGTAGCGCGAAGACGCTAACATTAGTACCCGGGGAGATACTGCCCAATCCATATATATATATATACATATATAGGACGGTAGCTTTGAATAGCTATGATAGTAACCACGTAAACTCATCCTATATTGCAGTTTATAGTTGCTTTCAGAATGTACGATTTCCATTTTAAGAGTAATCAACAGAACGAAAAGTTCAAAATACAACAATCTGGAATGCTGTTGCATTATTTTCTTTAATTAGGCATGACAACGAAATCAAAGAGGAAAATTAGTACACAGCCTGAAATTGCTAAAAGAATTAAAAAGAATTATGTTCAATGATTATTGCCTAGCACTCTGCAACTAAGTATATACTTGGTATTTCACGACAGACTCAGGGTCTGCAGCGAAAGAATGAAAATTATATGGCGATTCCACGGAGTAACTAGCTGGTTTTCTCAATGACAAAAAGGTGTTACCTCACTATTGTTAGCTGGTTTACCATAGAGCTTTGTGTTTTGATTAAAACTTAATGAACACATGCGTGAAGCGATCAAGAAAAAACACAATGGATACAAGCGCGATTGGATTATAGCTGTATTCTTTTACTGCTGAATGATGAGTTTTAAAATCTTATAATCTGCTGAATTTTTTCATGATTTTTCGATTTTTTTCAAGTACATCATAGAAAATCGTGATTTTGAAAAAAATTGCGATTTTCGATTAAATCGCGAAATCGTGCAAACCTAAGTGACTTATGACTAAGAATGTAGGCAGTGCCTCAGTCACCACGGTGACTTGTGACTAAGAACATAGGCAGTGCCTTAGTCATCAGTGACTTACTGCTAAGAATGTAGGCAGTGCCTCACTCAGTAGGTAGTGTCTCGGTACAGTGACTCAATGCTGAGAATGTAGGCAGTGCCTCAGTTCAATGACTCATGGCTGATAATGTAGGCAGTACCTCGGTACAATGACTCATGGCTGAGACAGTGCCTCGGTATAATGACACATTGCTGAGAATGTAGGCAGTGCATCAGTACAATGACATGTTGCAGAGAATCTAGGCCTCAGCACAATGACACATTGCTGAAAATGTAGGCAGTGCCTCAGTACAATGACACATTTCTGAGAATGTAGGCCTCAGTACAATGACACGTTTCTGAGAATGTAGGAATTGCCTCAGTACAATGAGTCACCGCTGAGAATGTAGGCCTTAGTACAATGACTCATTGCTAAGAATGTAGGCAGTGCCTCAGTACAATGACTCATTGCTGAGAAAGTAGGCAGTGCCTCAGAACAATGACGCATTGCTGAGAATGTAGACAGTGCATCAGTACAATGACACACTGCTGAGAATGTAGGCCTCAGTACAATGACACACTGCTGAGAATGTAGGCCTCAGTACAATGACACACTGCTGAGAATGTAGGCCTCAGTACAATGACTCATTGCTGAGAATGTAGGCCTCAGTACAATGAGACTGTGGTGCCGGTGGCATCCCGCAATCCCGGAGTTCGCGTTTCGCGGCTGCCGGGCTAGCTGATTCCCGCCGTTTCTACGGACGCCCGGCAGTCGTACCTTGGAACTTGAACTGTGCATATCTGCCGCCAGTTTCACTGGCCGATTCGAGACCTCTGTTGGGTGAGTAACCTTTTATATGTAGCTAAGTTACTACAAATCGTGTCAGGAGTACTTTGGGCCTTAAATTAAAAATTATTATTAGTTATTTCTAAATTCTACTCACGATTTTGCTGTAAAAAAGATAGAATTCTCGGAAATATAAGGGCTACTCTAGTCTTGCCCGAACGTCAATTTGACAAACTCTGGCCGCAATTTTGATTATTTTATAGATTTTTATCTAATAAATTACAGATGATGGGTGAGTAATAGTAAGTATATATTATTTATTTATACTATATCATGCAAATGTCGGGTATATAGATTAATATACCTTACATACATACATCATATACGTCATAATTCAAGATTCAATGTTATTTATTTGAACTATAATGAATCGACGTATATTTTCGTGCTAAGTTTCTATCATCTATGTCAGTATTCCGTGGAATGACAACCCTATAGTTTCTAGATTGTTATTGTTAGTTGTCTTCAGTGTCATATGTAGGAAACCGCGATTCTGAGCTGTAATTTAACCGTCGGTTTTTGGATATTTCTTTATACTTTAATTACAGTTCAATTTCATTGCTTATTTCAGAATTATTTGAAATAAAGAAGTGATATAAATCACTGTTGTTGTTATTATTATTATTATTATTATTATTATTATTATTATTATTATCATTATTATTAACTTTTTGAACATTAGAGGGTAATCTCCCTTCTAATCAACAAATATGTTTCAATTGTAATATTAGGTTTACTAATTACGCTGAACACTATTTGTTTTTTCTTGTTCTTATTAATTCAAAAAGTTCATTATCACATTGCTAGGTACTCCGTTAAAACACTACTCAGCTTATGCCTTCTTTTCAAGTTAAATCTGAGGAGTTTTTGGCTCGCACCCAGTTTTCATTGGATCAATCCTTTACCCACAAAGCAATTTTGTTGGGTACAAGTAAAGGTTTCATTTTGAAAAGGGCTGATCAAACTGGGTTTGTTGAGTATTGGTGTAAAAGCGGTGGTACTACACAAGACCTGGAGAATAGCCAACACTGTTCAGAAATTTCACCGTATCGTTTTCTATATCCGGGCCAGAACCTGCGACCTTACCGAGAAACGAGGCGACGGTTTTGTCTATTTAAGGACAGCCGATGATGAACTCGCGGTAGACTGCATTTGCCAACAATATCAACGTGCGATAGACATACGGCATTATGGCCAAACAGTGAAATTTATCGATATCCCGGCGTATTCTCTGGTCCTGTATAATGAGCAACTTCACCATTTGAATTCCTGTTCCTTCAAAGACCAAGAGCTGCAACTGCATGACCAACTCTCTCTTCTCAATGATAGAATTGAGAAAATTAATGCAGATATTGGTGTACACACCATCAAATGCAGGGTAGAGTTAATACTCCGTAAAAAAATCTAGTGCACGTAAACGTGTCCGTTATCATTATACTTTTGAGTTTCTGAAGGATGGTTTGCATGCAGGTACGCTACTGAATCTGGTTTGGCTTCGGAAGATTCATTTAGACGTTCTCCGGAGTTGCACCATCATCAATCACTACTCAGTGAGTTATATTTTTCAGTAAGCGTACGCTTACAACTTATTTCAGTAAGTGATATTACTTTTTTTTTTAGCGAATATTAATTTCGCTTCCTTGGTATAAATCAACAGGTGACCCATAATGACGAAACCTTTGTGTATTAACACTGCAACCGTGGAGGAACTTAATGCACTCCATAATATTGGTAAAATTTGATCTGCTGGCATAGTAAGTTTTCGTGAGTCCAGGGGAGGTTCCATATCTCTGGCCGACATTAAGGCAGATCCTGATCTGCCTGCCACAGCTACAGTCCTTGCACGATTGCTCCATGCTGGGGACGTCGTATTCGACATCAATGATGAAGGTGCTCTTGGTGGGGTCGACTCGCACCCAAGGGAAGAATCCCTGGAAGGGCAAGTAGCTAGACTGAACATAGAACTGCTAGCTCAAGGTATCAAATACAAGGCACTCCTTAACTCAACTAGTCAACAAAGGGGTGATCAGACCCTAGTTAATAACCTGGCTCCTAGGGTGGTATATACCCCTAGAGAACCTAAGAGGGAGTCGCGATCAGTTTCACACCATGACACTAGGACATCATCACCATTTCGTAGAGCTTGCTTGGATGGCTCTTCGTACAATGACTCTAGAATGTAATCACCCGGTCGTACAAGCTACTCGGATGGTCCTCCTCCACCTAAAATGTCAACTTTTGATGGAAAATGTGAGTGGAAACCATTTTTCATACAGTTTGAGCATACTGCTTCAAGGTACCGTTGGTCTGATACATATAAATTAGACATGCTCATCTCAGCTTTAAGGGACAAGGCCTTAAAGTTTTACTGCATCTGTTCTGTGCAAGTCCAGAATGATTACCTTAGTTTATGCGACAAATTAAGGTTGTGATTCGGGAAGAAAGATCTGCCACACATCATCAGAAAAAAAATGCAAGATATTCGACAAGAGGGTAACTCTTTAGAAGAATTTGCAGATATCATTCAGGAGCTCACTTTAGATGACTACCCTGATGCCTTTGGGCGAGACAATTGCCATTGATGCATTCCTACGGGGTGTTGAGCATAAACGAGCCGCTCTGATAGCTATGGATAAAGATCCGAGCACCCTGGAGGAGGCTGTACAAATGGTCAATGCAGCCATCCATAATCAAAGATTGATCATGGGTTCCAGAAGACCTGAGGTTCGAAAGGTCTGTTTTCCGGACGATGCTTCTGGTTCGATGGAGGCAGATAATCCTGAGCAGTTGAGAGGCAGGATAGATAAATTGGAGAAAGATGTCGAAGGATATGGCGGAGATGAAGGTAGATGTTGCTAAGATTTTGAATCTTATATCTGGTCAATTCGGTCGAGGTCGTTGTCCTCCAAGAGGGAAGGTCGTTCCATCGCGTTCCCCTTCTCCTCCTCTCAAATCGGGAAAGTGCTTTAATTGCAATTTAGAGGGGTATTTTTCCCATGAGTGTCCAGAGCCGAGGCATACACGGTCGCCATCACCTTCTGCTTCACCGAGATCTTCGCCTGTGCGATCATATGATGTTCGCATGTATGAGTTTAATTGTGACCCTATGACACTAGTCATTCCCATTAAAGTAAATGGTGTTTCCGTTGATGCAGTAGTGGTCACTGCAGCACAAGTGACAGTAATTGGCAATTTCTTTGGAAAGAAATTACCTTACCCTTTAAAGAAGTTGGAATCTATTTCATTGAATGGTGCAGGTAGAGACAATATTATCCCTGCGGAAAGGTTGAGCCAGTCACAATTGCATTGGGCTCTATGATGTTCAACTGGCCAGTCCTTCTTGCCAATATTAATGATCTGATTATATTAGGCCTGGATTTCTTGAAGGCACACAAGGCCACCATTGATCTGACTAGACTGTGTCTGACAATTAATGGAGAACCGGTTCAAGCATCAATGTTGAGAGCTCATGGGAAGGAAGCCCAAGTAGCTCGGGTAACATTGAAGCAGAAAGTGGTCGTTGGTCCTTTTGAGGCCGTGAAGACCACAGGCGTTCTGGATCGGGAGGTACAGAATGATGTTGTGCTCCAGCCCTCATCTAAACTGGAGGGTCTGGTAACACCTGATACAGTGGCCACTGCCAAAGATTCGCAGATTCCTATTTTGTTAAGGAACCTGTTGGCCCAATATATTACTCTGGAACAAGACCACAACCTTGGTATTGTCACAGAAATTGAGGAGGTTTTAGACCCTAGAACAGAATTTCAACTTGCTGGTAACCCCATAAACCAGGACGGTTTACAGACTTCTACAGCCACTGAGGTGGACATCCCTGTGTTCTTACAGGATCTGTATGAGAGGTCGACATCCGGTTTATCGGAGACGCAGTCTTTGTAAGTTAAATCCATGTTAATCGAGTATCAGGATGCATTTGCAAAAGATGATCTTGATTTGGGTTTGTTCAAGGGGATAAGACATAAGGTTGATACAGGTAATGCACAACCTGTTCGTTCTAAACTTAGACGAACTCCTCTTGGTTTTGAGAATGAGGAAGAGAAACACCTTGCGGAAATGTTGCTGTAAGCGACACAGACAGCGACAATCCAGATGGACTGCTGGATGGTGTCCCCCAAACAGACCAGGTTATCGGAAGGTCAAACTGGTTAGATGCATTCTCTTTTGAAGATCTAAGGGAGCATCAGTTGGAGGATCCTGATCTGAAGACAGTTGTATCATGGATTGAGCAGTCACACACACACCTTCTGACGCGGAGCTTATTTAGCTAGTCCAACTGTCAAGTTTTGGTGGGCTCGTTGTGATCAATTGATTTTTGTCGATAGCATTTTGTACTATCTCTGGGTAGAAGCAAATACCACACGGAATCTGCTGGTAGTCCCAAAGTCTCTCCAGAAGCTGGTTTTGGAAAATTGTCATGATTCCAAGCTTGCCAGTCACATGGGTGAGTAGAAGACATTAGAGAGAGAGAGTGAAGCTAAATATATCTGGCACGGATACTCTCGTGATGTGGTGGCGTATGTGAAATCCTGTCGGATTTGTAGCTGTAGCAAAAAAGCTTCCATCCGACCTAGAGCTGCTCTGGGCGAGTTCCATGCCGGTTTTCCCTTGGAACAGGTACATATGGACATTTTGGGCCCCTTTATCACATCTGCACTGGGAAACAGATATGTGTTGATGATCATAGATCAGTTCACTAAATGGGTTGAGTGCTATGCGCTCCCTGAACAAGGGGCAGAACTGTTAGCCAAAACGTATGTGGAGCGTTTTGTCACCACATTTGGCTGTTCATATTTCTTACACACCGATCAGGGTCGTAACTTTGAGAGCAGCCTATTTAAGGAACTGTGCCATCTACTGGAGATTTCAAACACGCACCACAGCTTATAGACCATGTTCGAATGGACAGATTGAACATATAAACCGTACTCTCTTGCAGTGTATATGGTGTTACTTGCAAGAGCATAACAGACAGAAAGATTGGGACACGGGTATTCCTTTCATCGCTGGAGCTATACGATCTACTGTAAGCTGACAGACGGGGTATACTCCCAACATGATGATGTTTGGTCGAGAAAGTGCTACAGACTATTGACATAATGTGCAAATGCCCTGTGTCTGCGACTACAGAGGATGCCCCTTCAGATGCCAGTGACTTCGTCCAACAGTTACAGAAAACGTTGCATGAAACTCATGAGATAGCACGGGATAACCTTAAAATGGCTCAGAAGCGCCAGAAAAAAGAGTATTATCTACGTTTGCATGAGCGTGCCTATCATGTTGGTGATGTAGTTTATCTTGCTAATTCTGCAACTAAAATAGGTCAGTCCAGTAAACTACATCCTCCTTGGACTGGTCCATTTATTATATATAAAAAAGTTGTCAGAGGCACTGTTTGGTATCAAAAACCAACGCCGGGAACTTGTTGTTCACCATGATAGATTAAAGCTATGCAGAGACCGTGATTTGTCTCTCTGGATATTGCAAATGAGACGTGCTATATGCTCTGAAGATCATGGCGATGATGATGACTTATTATCCCCCGATAATGGCCGTAGGTTATCTGATGATAACCGTGTTTCCATTTTTGAAGAGGATTTCGATGAAACCATTCCATATGGTATTGATCCATCATCAACTCTGCATAATGATCTAGATGCTGTTTTGACAGATGACCTGGATATCGACTCTGTTTTACCCGTCCGAGGGGAACCGCATCACACTTTTTCCCCTAGGCGCATGAGGTGTCAGGTCCGAGGGGAAATACATCACACATCTAGAGATGACCAACTCCAAACTCACACCATTCAGAGTCGAACATGAAGGCAGTGCCGTCTTCCCAACAGGTTCCTAGATTATGAATTGTATTAGAATGCTCTTTAAGCATTCGTGAATTAGACTATGTAAGTCCTCATGGACCTTACTTGTCCACCTGCATAAATGTTCCTCTGGTTTCGTCTTATTTCAGATTCATTTGGTCATGGTATTGTTGCGGACTGCAGTTAGCTTTTCGGTCGTAGTACAGTACTACAATAGTAATGTGATAATGTACAATGGTAACGGTAATTCAACATTAAAAGAATTACTGTAATTCAGATGATATGAAATTATGACTTCAAATTTTAACATTCTACATGACACTGAAGACATTCAACTTGTCCGGAAATTATTTATAATCATTGGCTTATGTTCCGTTTCCATCTTAGCTTTAGTTTCAGCAACAGCAAAATCGTGAGATTCTATTCTTTGTAAGTTTTTGGGAAACTAAATTAGTTGGACACATAAGCACATAGTGGCTTTTTTCAGCAATAATACTCCTTGAGATACCAAAAACCAACAGGGGTCCATCGCTGTATGACTCACAGAACGCGTTGTTATAATTACACGTTTTTCAAATGACGCGTGAATAATTGCGCGTAGTAATGCGTGGTTATATTTACACATTTCTTGATCATGCATTACAAATATGCGTTGTCAAATGATGTGTAAATTGTTACGCATTAATCATACGCATTGTATTGTTAACTGTATTTATTGTCCGTCATGACGTGTAGTCATAATAATGCTCTCTGTTTATGTGTATATGGATTAAATCCATGTTCCCGCTTTTTATAAGTATATGCATCATATGTTATGATGCAAACTCATCTATGTATAGTGAACTTCAGTTTAGGTTAGCTATTCAGTGCCAGTTCTACATTTGTCAGCTCAGATCTTTTATAGGGTAGCTCAAATATATTATATATAGTTTTATTAGGTCAGCACATATTTTATAGGATAGCCCAGATATATTAATTCTACATAAGTCAGTTCAGATATTTTTTATTAGGCCAACATATTATATACTGCCATACCTAGGTATTTCATTTATTAAACGTGTAGCAATTACATGTTAAAATGATGCAATGATGCATTATTACTATACAATGCATAACTCATGCATATTTATAATGTGCATTACTCTATAATGCAGAAGTCTAGCATATGACAGCATATTTATAATATGCATTTAGCAAAGACTGCATTAATCGTGCAGATGCATTTCTTGCGCTTACCATTTCATAATGCATGAAGTAATTGACGTGTTAGTCATAGCGCAAATTCATATGTTTCTTTCTTCTGCTGTATTATCCATTCTGTTTTAGCTTCATTCAGATATCTTTATTGTGATAGGGATAGTGGTTTTCCGGATTTCCTAAATTTGTAAATTCTGATCGTTCCGTTATATAAGAGATGTATGTCTTATATCATATATGTTAAGGTTAGAGATGATCACTAAATTAAAACTTTATGCGCATTCAGAAGTTTTCTTGAATCTCACATTATATTTTAATCTCAGATAACACTTCATTAAATTCATGTGGGATTATTGTTATTACTTCCATTTATCAATTTGGTAATTCCGACGATTTTTCTGCTGTGGTGGGAAAACCACTGTCCTTAATTTTTGTTAGGGATGCTATGCTATTTTAAAATATGTAATGATGGCCCTCGTCCAGCAGCTGTTGATCTATCCATCTGTTTTATTATTAGCAGCTCATTCTTTCTGGAAGGATCGACACCTACTATGGGAAGTTTTTTTCAATTGTGGTAAATGCTAATACTACCTTTAGCAGTTGAGCATCAATGGCCATACAATTGTATTTATAATTTTAAAAACAATTCTTCAGTTGCGAGTTGCTTCACTTGCATGAGGGGTGTAGTTGGTTAGTCAGTTGCAAGTTGCAGTTACACCAGCTCTGATCATTTTACACATGAATTTTATATTGGAAGTTTTGTTTTAACTATAGATTTTTTAAAGTAAAAGTTTTAATGTCTAAACTGGCAGTTCATGTTTTTTGAAATGGGGGACAGTGTGGTGCCGGCGGTATCCTGCAATCCCGGAGTTCGCGTTTCGCGGCTGCCGGGCTAACTGATTCCCGCCGTTTCTACAGACGCCCGGCAGTCGTACCTTGGAACTTGAACTGCGCATATCTGCCGCCGGTTCCACGGGCCGATTCGAGACCTCTGTTGGGTGAGTAACCTTTTATATGTAGCTAAGTTACTACAAGACATTGCTGAGAATGTAGGCAGTGCCTCAGTACAATGACACGTTGCTGAGAATGACTGACTGGGAGTTCGCTAAATCTTGATGTGTAAGCACATATAACAGCTCATTACTGTGCAGTCTCAGGGTATGGATTTCCAGTGTTCGATCTCTTGAATATTTTGCACATGTACTCACTTTTACAGTCATGATAAGTTGAATGGAAGCTCCAAGTTAGACTATGTAGAGAACTCCCAATTAGGCTATGTAGAGAAGAGAACCAAGCTCATTCTAGTTATATTTATTATTGAATTCTCTTAAGATGCTAACAATTTATATTTCTTTCAATGTTATATGTAAATTTAGTAACTTGGGTAATTATTAATTTTAATAATTTGTATGTCTGCTATTTTATAAACATATTTTAAAACTAATTGGACTAGGTGTTGTTGCTGCCATAGTCAAATTAGTTTCAAAATATTCAACAGCTTACCTGTACAGTTTACTGGAAATTGAGATTCAGGGAATTCAGAGATTGAGAAATTTCAAAGAAATCATAAGACAAAGCTATTATATAGTTTGAAATTCATTTGATGAAAAGCCGTTGCTGATTAAATTAATGTCCAAATGTTAAATAGGCAATACGAGTACCACATGCTATAGATTTGAATACAAGTCATTGCTGACTCAGGCAACAACAACTAAGTTTGTCAACGTATTCTCAAAATAATCAGCTGCCTTTAAATATAGTTACATAACTTTGTTGTGAGTAAGTATACGAGCCTATTGGCGATTGCTGTCCAAGACAAAGTACGTTTCCTTAGTAGATCATGCACACATATGCCTATCTGCCATCCTGTATTGATAGACCACGAAATATATTTCAACAAGAGGCCCAAGGAGCCTGTATCACTCACCTGGAATTGTTGGCCAGTGGCAAAAGTACAAAATTGTTGTAAACTGTACTGGACAAAACAAGATGACCATTGGAAAAATTTACCAATCTAATTCTTGTGAAGAAGGTTTAGCTAAGTTTTATTAAAATTGGTCCAGTGGTGGTTAATAAGTAGTCTTTTAATGCAGAAAATACAAGATGTCCGCCAAAATAGCTAAATTTTGAGTGATTCATGGTGGACATATTTTTTTTGACGTATCAACTTTCCATGAACAAACTTTAATGGCGTTTAGGCCCTAATCATATTTCAGGCAATCTTCATGTAAATCAATCAGAAGCGAGCTTGTTGGCAGCATGTATTACGAGGCTATCATCATGAAAGCCAATCAGAGGCCAGCTTGTAGGCAGCACATGGCTATCTGCATGAAAGCCAATCGGTGGCCAGCTATTAGGCAACAGGAGGCTATCCTCATGAAAGCCAATCAGAGGCCAGCTTTTAGGCAACAGGAGGCTATCCTCATGAAAGCCAATCAGAGGCCAGCTTTTAGGCAACAGGAGGCTATCCTCATGAAAGCCAATCAGAAGCCAGCTTTTAGGCAACAGGAGGAGGCTATCCTCATGAAAGCCAATCAGAGGCCAGCTTTTAGGCAACAGGAGGCTATCCTCATGAAAGCCAATCAGAGGCCAGCTTTTAGGCAACAGGAGGCTATCCTCATGAAAGCCAATCAGAGGCCAGCTTTTAGGCAACAGGAGGCTATCCTCATGAAAGCCAATCAGAGGCCAGCTTTTAGGCAACAGGAGGCTATCCTCATGAAAGCCAATCAGAGGCCAGCTTTTAGGCAACAGGAGGCTATCCTCATGAAAGCCAATCAGAGGCCAGATTTTAGGCAACAGGAGGCAACAGATGGTGGGAGTGGCGTTGCTGGGTAACGCGGGTGATGGCAAAACAACAAGTATAACTAGCCAAAAGATATTAAGCTTTATTTTAAAAAATGTATAAAATCAATTTATGCAGATTTTAAAATTAAATTTCATCTAATATAAAAGCAAGAATGTGTGTGGTGTGTGTGTGAGTGTGTGTGAGTGTGTGTCAAAAGACAACCGACCGTAACCCTTTAACACTCATATCCGCCAAAATGGCTTCTGCACTGGTCTTGAGACATGTCCATTTGCAGACCAAGAGAAGAGTAAACGAGCCAGTCATTCCAGTGGCTCTTCTCTTGGTCTGTAAATGGCCATTTTTAAGAGAAAACTGAACTTTTCTTCAACAAATACGAGGGTTAAGGGACTGCTATCTTCAAGCCAGCATGAAGAAAGCGATGGCGGAAATGACAGTGATGATCTGCTACAGGCTGTCTAGCCTAACCAGCAGAATACATCTATATATCTTGTCATTTGATTCCAAACACCATATCATAAATCAATCACTTGTATTGAGACCATCTGTCTATTGTGACTGCGCAACATAAAGTCGTCCTCTATCTATGGTGATTAGTGTGTAATTGTATGTGCACCATAAAGTGGTCACTTTAACAAACTCCACATGTAAGCTAACTGCTCTGAGATAGAGATAATTCACCTTTCCAGAGTATCCATCAATGATCTGACGTCATAATTAACTAAGTGACGTCTATGCTGACGTCATAATCATGAATGATTCAATATCGGCCATCTTTAATGCTTAATAGTCAGACATCATGTATGAATGAATGTCTTTGCTATTTAATAAACATGCTGTTGAATATTTTGAAACTAATCTGACTGGGAGCTGTTGCTGCCCTAGGCAGCAACAGCACCCAGTCAAATTAGTTTCAAAATATGCAACAGCTAACCTGTATAGTTTTCTGGAAATTGATAGTCAGGGAGTTCAGTGATCGATCGATCTCAACATGAGCGAGGTGTGGGTGGAGTTTAGATAGAGATGGGCGGGGCATAGCTAAAACTGGAAAGATCCATTGAAGCTTGGGGATGAGAGGATGGGATGCTGAACCTCCGGGATGAGACACAGATAAAGATTGATATGATGAGTTATCACACGCACGCACACACACACATACACTTGTAAGTTATAGCTCTGCTACATAATATATATCTATATACAACAATAAACATGGCTTTCATTCTGATTGTTTAACAAAACTTTAACGTATGAGAATAATGATGTCGCAGTCTGAGTTATAAGATGGACATTCAGAGATAAAACTCAAGCGCAATTATACATAAAATATGTTTTTAAATTGTGCCTTCATGTGCTCAGAATTCCATTCTTATAAGTCAGTCCGTCTGCGTAATTCTGACAGTGATGACATGTCCCTTTAATGAAGGCTGACCAGCGTAAAACACTGACCAGCACATTCAAGTGGCCCAAAGAAACGCGTCAAATCTCAGAATGTATACACATGAACGAGGAATGTGATAATAGGAAACATGATATGAAATACTGTTGTTAATATGATATATTATCTCCGTACTATGTACAGGTAGATTATAATGCTTGTTAATGATACGTAACTAATCTTGTGAGATCTGAGAATAATCATAAAATATGTGTATTACTGGGCGACACCTGCCTTTAATCGTTCAACACTCACCCTGACCAAAAACAACTTCTTAGTGCTATTCAGAAATCTCTATTTGTAGAAGAGAAGACAAAAACCGAGTCATTCTAGTGGTAAATTTGTCGAAAATAATCTCTCGGTCTGCAAATGGACATTTTCTATGAGAAAAT
>JAVVLW010001021.1:0-81000 GCA_034401795.1 Chaetoderma sp. LZ-2023a
CTCTATATTCATGATTTTAATACGTTAATACTTAAATTTGTTCAAGAAAATTGCAATTCTCTAAATTAGAAATGTCTATTTCCAAACCAAGGAATTATTTTTTGCAGATTTATCACTGGCTTAGGTATAGTGATGCTCAATAGCGGAACATTTTCAAAAATAGTCTTCTCTTGGTCTTCAGAAGGACATTTCTGAAGACCACAATGGATCTTTCCACTGTATTCACGCATCACATGACATCATAATCAATTATGTGACGTACAGAATGACATCACAATCAATGACATCATTATGATGTCATGAGTGGTGTAGATAAGTACGTCACGAACGCATATTTAAAGACAGACTATGCATCGTTGTAGGAACTGTATGTCTTTACTATTTAATAAATATTCTGTTGAATATTTTGAAACTAATTTGACTGGACGCAGCAACAGCGTTTCCAGAAATGGATAGGGTATTTGGGGATCGATCAATCCCAACACGGCGAAGTGTGGGTGGAGCTTAGATAGAGATGGGCGGGACATAGCTAAAACTGGAAAGGTCCAATAAGTGTTATTCAATCGCCAAAATAGTTTCTGTTACCCAGAATTCACTTTCACAATCTCAGTCAAACCACACAATAGCTTATGGCATGGACTAAAAATCTACATATATTGAGTGCATATACATAATCTAGCAAATATCACATCTTAAATGATTTGTAGCCTTTATGTATTTATGTATTTATTTATTTATTTATTTATTTAATCTCAGTATTTGGATAAAAAAGATGTGTAAATAATTTGTAATAATAAACAGAATCAAAGAAAATTAAAACTGGATAGCAACTATAAGCTTGATGTAGCTACTATATTTGATAGAGCCGCTACAAGTTTGACAGAGCCGTCACATTAGATAGAGACAGCCGCTACAAGCTTGACAGAGATGTCATATTAGATAGAGACAGGCAATATAAGCTTGATTGAGCTGTCACATTAGAGAGACAGCCGCTATAAGCGTGACAGAGCGGTTAGATAGAGACAGCCGCTATAAGCTTGACAGAGCTGTCACATTAGATATAGACAGCCGCTATAAGCTTGACAGAGCTGTCGCATTAGAGAGACAGCCGCTATAAGCTTGACAGAGCTGTCACATTAGATAGAGACAGCCGCTATAAGATTGACAGAGCTGTCACATTAGATAGACAGCTGCTATAAGCTTGACAGAGCTGTCACATTAGATAGAGACAGTCGCCATAAGCTTGACAGAGCTGTCACATTAGATAGAGACAATCGCTATAAGCTTGACAGAGCTGTCACATTAGATAGACTGCCACTATAAGCTTGACAGAGCTGTCATATTAGATAGACAGCCGCGATAAGCTTGACAGAGCTGTCATATTAGATAGAGACAGCCGCTATAAGCTTGACAGAGCTGTCACATTAGATAGATAGAGCCACAAGTTAACTATAAGCTTGATGTCGCTGTATTAGATAGAGACAGCCACAAGTTAACTATAAGCTTGATGTCGCTGTATTAGATAGAGACACCCACAAGTTAACTATAAGCTTGATGTCGCTGTATTAGATAGAGACACCCACAAGTTAACTATAAGCTTGATGTCACTGTATTAGATAGACACCCACAAGTTAACTATAAGCTTGATGTCGCTGTATTAGAGAGAGACAGCCACAAGTTAACTATAAGCTTGATGTCACTGTATTAGATAGAGACAGCCACACGTTAACTATAAGCTTGAGGTCGCTGTATTAGATAGAGACACCCACAAGTTAACTATAAGCTTGATGTCGCTGTATTAGATAGAGACAGCCTCAAGTTAACTATAAGCTTGATGTCGCTGTATTAGATAGAGACACCCACAAGTTAACTATAAGCTTGAGGTCGCTGTATTAGATAGAGACTTGATGGAGTTAATAACTTTGATATGTGGTCAAACATGAGCACTTCTGAGGTGAACATAATGATAAGAGACCAGCTGACATGATAGAGTCTGGATGTCATGATTATATATATATATAAATATAAATATAAATATAATTAATGGTCATTAATACAAAAAAACGTCAACAATAGTAGTTGCTACAGCAATCACCTGTAAGCAGCTAATAAACAATAGAGCATCACAGCTTTATACTCAACTAACAGATGCTAAAACTGCAGAGCGCCAAAGTTAAATAATTAATGTTGCTCTTTCTAAAATGTGCACCCTTTTTATTAAATGAAATGAAATGATATTAACCCTTTAACACTCAAATTTATTCAAGAAAATTTCAGTTTTCTTTTAGAAAATGTCCATTTACAGACCAAGAGAAGAGAATTTTTGAAAATTTACCACTAGAATGACTGGCTCGGTTATCGAGCCAGTCATTCCAGTGGTAAAGTTTCAAAAATAGTCTTCTCTTGGTCTGCAAATGGACATTTCCGAAGACCACTGCAGAAGCCGTGTTTGGCTGATATGAGTGTTAGAGGGGTGAGAGTATTAGAAAGACTACTAGTAATGAGACACGGCATGGTTTGTTGGTACTATGTTACAAGAATTCCGCGGAATTAAATGTCTCGCCGTCTCCTGTTTGTCACAGTGGCATTGACCTTTGACCTTGTGACCCCAACATCATCACGCCGCTTCCTATCATTATAGGTAACCATGTATCCACGTTTAATTGCAATAGGCTTAACCAATCCTGAAATATAAGCTGAAAAGTTTTGCTAAACGCAGAACCGTAATGTTGCTGCTTGCCACCATTGGAAAAGTGATACCTATGTCTCGCTTTCTGTTTCGCAGGCGAGACAAAAACCAATAATCAGAATATGAATAAGTAGTGCCGCTAATTCACCTTTCCAGAGTACCCACCCATCATATGATGTCATAATCAGCTACCTGATGTGTACAATGACATCATAATGAATGACGTCATGAATAATGTCGATAAGCACGTCACGAACGCATATTTGAAGACGGTCTATGCGTTGTTGTACAAATTTTATGCCCTTACTATTTTATAAATATTCTGTTGAATATTTTGAAACTAATTTGACTGGGCGCTGTTGCTGCCATAGGCAGCAACAGCACCCAGTCAAATTAGTTACAAAATATACAACAGCTTCCCTGTATAGTTTTTAGGAAATTGATAGGTTGGGCATTCTGGGATCAATCAATCCTAACACGATGAGGTGTGGGTGGAGCTTAGTTAGAGATGGGCGGGGCATAGCTAAAAACGGAAAGATCCATTAACAAATCCATTCCATCGCACAAAAGGTAGTCAGCATGGCGTCCATAGATCTGATATGTATCTCTGTTAATAAACATACAGTAATATTCATTCAATAGTTACATATTTATTTACTTACTTATTTATTTACTGAAAACTATTTATATAAAATCTTCAAAAGGCTGCAGTACCATAGTGAATATATTGTTAAACAAGTATTCCGCGGAATTAAATGTCTCGCCTATCTCCTGTTTGTCACAGTGCCATTGACCTTTGACCTTGTGACCTCATGCTGCTATCATTACAACATCTATATGAAGCATGGCACATCAGTAGCACCATATTACTATAAGAATAACCAAACAAATAACTAGAAAAATAACTATAAAAAAATAACCAGCTCTAAATAAAATCATGGTTGCTATTTATAACACTTTCAATAAAACAAAACCAGAAATGCGGTTGCTATGTAACCATGAAGCTCAACTTTACGACTTTGCAATGAACTATGAAGTTTGACCTCAAATATAAAAATAAATATAGAAGGCTTATCAACACCCTTGTCAACAAGAGGCCCAAGGGCCCGTAACGCTAACCTGGACCATTAGCATTTTTGAACCATTTGCATTTAGATACCTGTAGACATGATGGATAATTTTTCAAAGAAATTGATGAATCCAAATTCTCGTTTGATAAATTGAAGACTACCGCCATAGGATCATTCACCAAAATTTTGTTGAAGTCAGGCCACTAATTAAATCCAAATGGCCACCTGCAAAAAATCAACCAAACAAAATTCTGAATAAAAGTTCTAGAGCCTACCACTATAGAATCCTTCCAGCCAAATTTGGATAAAATCCACCAAACGGTTATGGAGAAGATGCATTTTTACAATTTCCACAATATTTTTCATAAAATTTATGATTTTCACGAAAGACCCATCTAAATATCTTCTGGAGTCAACCGCGATAGGGTCTGTTCAGGCAAATAGGGTTGAAATCTGTTAAGCAGTTAATGAGTACCAATTTGGAAATTTAAATTGAGCAATCAAAATTCTGTATAAAGGTTCTGAAGCCTAGCACCATAGTCTTTCCAGCCAAAGTAAGTTGAAATCCACCAAGCAGTTAATGAGGAGTAGCGTTTTGACAATTTCTGGTAAACTTCATAAAATCTAAGGTTTTCACCAAAAGACTTGACCAATCAAAATTTTGTATACAAGTTTTGCATCTTAACCCATAGGGTCCTTTCAGCCAAATTAGGTTGAAATCCACCAAGCAGTTAATGATGAGTAGCGTTTTTAAACAAAAGTTGACAGATGGATGACAGACTGGTTGCAATGCATATCAGTGACCATGACCTTTGGCCTTTTGACCCCAATGCCATTGTGTGATGTCATGTCATTATAAGGAAGCATGAGTCCAAGTTTGGTTCGAGTATAATTAACCAAATCCGAGATATAAATAGAAAGGTTGAGCTCAACGGAAAACGTTAATGTTAACGGGTTTTTTATGACCTTGACCTTTTGACCCAAATGTCATCGTGAGATGTGGTGAGCATGTGGCCAAGTTTGGGTCCAGTATGATTAACCAAACCCGAGATATAAATAGAAAAGTAGAGCTAAATGCAAATTGGATGACGACACCACCACCACCGACGGACAAAGTGCAGGGTATCACAATAGCTCATTTTCCATCGTAAATTAGAGCTAAAAACAGTTCATATCATAACAAGTATAAAGGTTTCTTAGTATAACATAGACTACTCTATTATACACACCTATGATGTAGAGCAATAAAAGTAAGTGTGAAACTAAATCTGATTATTCTTCACCCTTTAATGGTCGAGATTTCACCCAAAATTGAAACTTTCCATAGTGAGGTTTGCAAGCCAAAGAAAGACTATCTTCAACTTTTTTCAATTTACCACTGGTCAAATTTCAAAAATAGTCAACCCTTTAGTGGTTTAGCCGAGCAAAACTGGCCTCTGCAGTGGTCTTGAGGAATGTCAATTTGCAGGCCAAGAGGAGTATTTTGTCAATTTTCCACTGGAATTACTGCTTCCATAAATGAGCCAGTTATTCCAGGGGTAAAGTTTCAGAAATAATCTTCTCTTGACCTGAAAGTAAATAAACAAATATTTAGATTTTCTTAACCAATTTTGAACTTTAAAGGGTTAACCAAAGGTTAGGGTCTGTTGATCTCACATTCCTGAACACCACGGCACAGGAACGTTTTAACTTGCTCTGTTAATCTCACATTCCTGAACACCACGGCACAGGAACGTTTTAACTTGCTCTGTTAATCTCACATTCCTGAACACCACGGCACAGGAACGTTTTAACTTGCTCTGTTAATCTCACATTCCTGAACACCACGGCACAGGAACGTTTCAACTTGCTCTGTTAATCTCACATTCCTGAACACCACGGCACAGGAACGTTTTAACTTGCTCTGTTGATCTCACATTCCTGAACACCACGGCACAGGAACGTTTCAACTTGCTCTGTTAATCTCACATTCCTGAACACCACGGCACAGGAACGTTTTAACTTGCTCTGTTAATCTCACATTCCTGAACACCACGGCACAGGAACGTTTCAACTTGCTCTGTTAATCTCACATTCCTGAACACCACGGCACAGGAACGTTTTAACTTGCTCTGTTAATCTCACATTCTTGAACACCACGGCACAGGAACGTTTTAACTTGCTCTGTTAATCTCACATTCCTGAACACCACGGCACAGGAACGTTTTAACTTGCTCTGTTAATCTCACATTCTTGAACACCACGGCACAGGAACGTTTTAACTTGCTCTGTTAATCTCACATTCATGAACACCACGGCACAGGAACGTTTTAACTTGCTCTGTTAATCTCACATTCCTGAACACCACGGCACAGGAATGTTTTAACTTGCTCTGTTAATCTCACATTCCTGAACACCACGGCACAGGAACGTTTTAACTTGCTCTGTTAATCTCACATTCCTGAACACCACGGCACAGGAACGTTTCAACTTGCTCTGTTAATCTCACATTCCTGAACACCACGGCACAGGAACGTTTCAACTTGCTCTGTTGATCTCACATTCCTGAACACCACGGCACAGGAACGTTTCAACTTGCTCTGTTGATCTCACATTCCTGAACACCACGGCACAGGAACGTTTCAACTTGCTCTGTTGATCTCACATTCCTGAACACCACGGCACAGGAACGTTTTAACTTGCTCTGTTGATCTCACATTCCTGAACACCACGGCACAGGAACGTTTTAACTTGCTCTGTTAATCTCACATTCCTGAACACCACGGCACAGGAACGTTTCAACTTGCTCTGTTGATCTCACATTCCTGAACACCACGGCACAGGAACGTTTCAACTTGCTCTGTTGATCTCACATTCCTGAACACCACGGCACAGGAACGTTTTAACTTGCTCTGTTAATCTCACATTCCTGAACACCACGGCACAGGAACGTTTTAACTTGCTCTGTTAATCTCACATTCCTGAACACCACGGCACAGGAACGTTTTAACTTGCTCTGTTAATCTCACATTCCTGAACACCACGGCACAGGAACGTTTTAACTTGCTCTGTTGATCTCACATTCCTGAACACCACGGCACAGGAACGTTTTAACTTGCTCTGTTAATCTCACATTCCTGAACACCACGGCACAGGAACGTTTTAACTTGCTCTGTTAATCTCACATTCCTGAACACCACGGCACAGGAACATTTTAACTTGCTCTGTTGATCTCACATTCCTGAACACCACGGCACAGGAACGTTTTAACTTGCTCTGTTGATCTCACATTCTTGAACACCACGGCACAGGAACGTTTTAACTTGCTCTGTTGATCTCACATTCCTGAACACCACGGCACAGGAATGTTTTAACTTGCTCTGTTAATCTCACATTCCTGAACACCACGGCACAGGAACGTTTTAACTTGCTCTGTTGATCTCACATTCCTGAACACCACGGCACAGGAACGTTTCAACTTGCTCTGTTGACCTCACATTCCTGAACACCACGGCACAGGAACGTTTTAACTTGCTCTGTTGATTTAACATTCCTCAAGAGGCCAGGTCTGCCCGGTGTGACCAAACTGACAATTAGAGCTAAATATGCCGAATAACGGGCAATTCATGAAGAATATCACAGAATTAGTCTCTAGTATTACACATTGTGATAAATGGTTACTCTGCACTGCTGTAGCCATACAAGCTAGCTGCCTTCTCCATTCCTTCACTTAAAAACTTGATATAGTTTGGTGTGGTTGCGTCGGTGAACCTGAAACAGATAAATAAAAACCATACAGCTTTAGCAATCTTGTTACATGGTCTTCCTCACTCTAACCCTACAGATAAAATACACAGAATTATTTACATTGTAAGAAATGTTGGTAATTCCTGGAAAACCTTGGATTTCTTGCTTGCAATCACTATTGATAGATAAATCTGATTCCAGCTGGCTCTGTACTACAGCGTTAATTCACAGACGGCTCCACAGCATTCATAGTCACGTGACTTATCAGATTTAATTGGCTAACAACGAATAAATGACCACAACTTATGGGGATTTCAAGGCCAGGGTCAAATTCGATTGGCTAACCATAGCCAGTTAGCTGCTATACTGGACATGAACATTTCCTATGCCCAGCCAAACATGGCATAGATAAACCTTTAACACTTGAATTTGTTCACGAAAATTTCAATTTTCTCATATAAAATGTTCATTTGCAGACCAAGAGAAAACTATTTTTGAAAATTTACCGCTTGAATGACTGGCTCGGTAAATTTTCAAAAATAGTCTTCTCTTGGTCTGCAAATGGACATTTCTCAAGCCCACTACAGAAGCCGTTTTTGGTTGATATGTGTTAAAGGGTTAACTGTTAACTGTAGGGTTAACTGTAGTTTCTTGGTATCCTATTCCACATTGAATTACTATTGAAGAAGAGTTGGCGTCTGGTACCAGTCTCGATTAACACATTCTGTCATCTGTCTTGATGGCCTATGAAAATGAGTTATTTTTGTCCGCTAAGGCGGTGAGCTAAAAAGAGGAATCTGAGTCTTTTACAATTTTACTTCAGGCGTATACTTAACAGCATTGATATACTCAGAATTCAGAGGACAATTCAGGCTATACGTGTGGTCCTAAAACTGTCTCAGAGCAAGAGTATTATGTTAGCACAAAATGCTCTAAGAAGAGAAAAGATAAACAGGATGATGGCCAGCTGTGCTGTAGAAAGGAATACCGGTGATGAATACCTCGCTTACATTCTGACATGATAAAGTGTCTGTCATATGATCTACATTCTGTCATGATAGTGTCTGTCACATGATCTACATTCTGTCATGATAAGGTGTCTGTCACATGATCTACATTCTGTCATGAGTGTCTGTCACATGATCTACATTCTGTCATGATAAGGTGTCTGTCACATGATCTACATTCTGTCATGATAAAGTGTCTGTCACATGATCTACATTCTGTCATGATAAGGTGTCTGTCACATGATCTACATTCTGTCATGATAAAGTGTCTGTCACATGATCTACATTCTGACATGATAAGGTGTCTGTCACATGATCTACATTCTGACATGATAAGGTGTCTGTCACATAGGCTTGCACGATTATCTGATATTATAGAAAATCGCGAATTTTTTTTCCAACCACAATTTTTTACGATATGATTTATAAAAAATCGAAATATCGCCAAAATTTTACTGTCATGCCGTATTCTGTCTATTTGTAGCATAGGTGTCTATTACGGCAAGCTGTGCAATTTATTTCCAAACCAACATCTCTGAGAAAGGGGTGGGATTATACTAGGAATAGGTAACAAAAGTTGAAGTTCATTCTCTAAAATGACTTTAAAAGACGACATTAATATGAAAATTCAACGCAATTTACCGGTATAATTTCTTGCTGCCTTACTGTATACCTCAAAACCATGATCGCGGGAGTGAAATTATTACGTGGGAAGCTATAAATATTGCCTGTTTTGTAATAAGCATGGTTTATAAAATCAAAATTAATCCAAAATTTGACATTAAATGACGTCGCGGGAATAACTAAATCACGTGATATTGCTTGCTCTCCTGTTTTTGGAGGCGAGAGGTGGTGCGTTCACAAATGTGATAGCTAAATGAGATGGTATACACGCTTTAGCAAGCATGGGGAACTATCCTGGACGTTTCTGAAGGGTAACTATTATTAGTAAAATATATAAATCACGTGATATTGCTCACTCTCCTGGTTTTGGAGGCGAGGGTGGTGCGTTCACAAATGTGATAGCTAAATGAGATGATATACACGCTTTAGCAAGCAAGGTGAACTATCCGAGATGTTTCTGAAGGCTACCTATTATTATTAACCGGGTACTCGGTAAATTCGGAGCAGATCTAAACATTAGATGTCTATGGATCTAAAGTACATTCCTAATATCACGTGATTTGTATATTTTTACAAAGACGAGATGAAATGCCAAATTTTAGGATTCATTTTCATGTAATAAACAATGATTTTAACAGAGTACACAATATTTAGGTTGTCCAATATAATAATTTCACTCCCGCAATGATGGATTACATTAAGCCAATGGGTAAGGTGGCAAGAAATTATTAATTGTGTCCTATTTTCGTGTTATTAATGATCGGTCTTAGTTTAAGCATCTTGGCGACTGGATTTCAAGTTTTTTTGAAATTTACCAATTAGAAGTCATCCGGCTAAATCTGATATGAAAACTCTGAGCAAAACCGATACGGCTACATAACCCACCAGGCTGTATGATATATCGAAATATCGCGATTTTTTCACCACGATATATGGCGATACCGCCTAGGACAATATCGTGCAAGCCTACTGTCACATGATCTACATTCTGACATGATAAGGTGTCTGTCATATGATCTACATTCTGACATGATAAGGTGTCTGTCACATGATCTACATTCTGACACGATAGTGTCTGTCATATGATCCACATTCCTACATGATAGTGTCTGTCACATGATCTACATTCTGTCATGATAAGGTGTCTGTCATATGATCTACATTCTTACATGATAAAGTGTCTGTCACATGGTCTACATTCTGTCATGATAAGGTGTCTGTCACATGATCTACATTCTGTCATGATAAGGTGTCTGTCACATGATCTACATTCTGACATGATAAGGTGTCTGTCACATGATCTACATTCTGTCATGATTAGGTGTCTGTCATATGATCTACATTCTTACATGATAAGGTGTCTGTCACATGGTCTACATTCTATCATGATAAGGTGTCTGTCACATGATCTACATTCTGTCATGATAAGGTGTCTGTCACATGATCTACATTCTGACATGATAAGGTGTCTGTCACATGATCTACATTCTGTCATGATAAGGTGTCTGTCACATGATCTACATTCTGTCATGATAAGGTGTCTGTCACATGATCTACATTCTGACACGATAAAGTGTCTGTCACATGATCTACATTCTGACATGATAAGGTGTCTGTCACATGATCTACATTCTGACATGATAAAGTGTCTGTCACATGATCTACATTCTGACACGATAAGGTGTCTGTCACATGATCTACATTCTGACATGATAAGGTGTCCGTCACATGATCTACATTCTGACATGATAAGGTGTCTGTCACATGATCTACATTCTGTCATGATAAAGTGTCTATCACATGATCTACATTCTGACATGATAGTGTCTGTCACATGATCTACATTCTGTCATGATAAGGTGTCTGTCACATGATCTACATTCTGTCACGATAAGGTGTCTGTCACATGATCTACATTCTGACATGATAAGGTGCCTGTCACATGATCTACATTCTGACACGATAAGGTGTCTGTCACATGATCTACATTCTGACATGATAAGGTGTCTGTCACATGATCTACATTCTGACATGATAAGGTGTCTGTCACATGATCTACATTCTGACATGATAAGGTGTCTGTCACATGATCTACATTCTGTCATGATAAGGTGTCTGTCACATGATCTACATTCTGACATGATACAGTGTCTGTCACATGATCTACATTCTGACATGATAAGGTGTCTGTCACATGATCTACATTCTGTCATGATAAAGTGTCTATCACATGATCTACATTCTGACATGATAGTGTCTGTCACATGATCTACATTCTGTCATGATAAGGTGTCTGACACATGATCTACATTCTGTCACGATAAGGTGTCTGTCACATGATCTACATTCTGACATGATAAGGTGTCTGTCACATGATCTACATTCTGACATGATAAGGTGTCTGTCACATGATCTACATTCTGACATGATAAGGTGTCTGTCACATGATCTACATTCTGACATGATAAGGTGTCTGTCACATGATCTACATTCTGACATGATAAGGTGTCTGTCACATGATCTACATTCTGTCATGATAAAGTGTCTGTCACATGATCTACATTCTGTCATGATAAAGTGTCTGTCACATGATCTACATTCTGTCATGATAAAGTGTCTATCACATGATCTACATTCTGACATGATAGTGTCTGTCACATGATCTACATTCTGTCATGATAAGGTGTCTGTCATATGATCTACATTCTGTCATGATAAAGTGTCTGTCACATGATCTACATTCTGTCATGATAAGGTGTCTGTCACATGATCTACATTCTGACACGATAAGGTGTTTGTCACATGATCTACATTCTGACATGATACGGTGTCTGTCACATGATCTACATTCTGTCATGATAAGGTGTCTGTCACATGATCTACATTCTGTCACGATAAGGTGTCTGTCACATGATCTACATTCTGACATGATAAGGTGCCTGTCACATGATCTACATTCTGACATGATAAGGTCTCTGTCACATGATCTACATTCTGTCATGATAAGGTGTCTGTCACATGATCTACATTCTGTCATGATAAAGTGTCTATCACATGATCTACATTCTGACATGATAGTGTCTGTCACATGATCTACATTCTGTCATGATAAGGTGTCTGTCACATGATCTACATTCTGTCACGATAAGGTGTCTGTCACATGATCTACATTCTGACATGATAAGGTGCCTGTCACATGATCTACATTCTGACACGATAAGGTGTCTGTCACATGATCTACATTCTGACATGATAAGGTGTCTGTCACATGATCTACATTCTGACATGATAAGGTGTCTGTCACATGATCTACATTCTGACATGATAAGGTGTCTGTCACATGATCTACATTCTGTCATGATAAGGTGTCTGTCACATGATCTACATTCTGACATGATACAGTGTCTGTCACATGATCTACATTCTGACATGATAAGGTGTCTGTCACATGATCTACATTCTGTCATGATAAAGTGTCTATCACATGATCTACATTCTGACATGATAGTGTCTGTCACATGATCTACATTCTGTCATGATAAGGTGTCTGACACATGATCTACATTCTGTCACGATAAGGTGTCTGTCACATGATCTACATTCTGACATGATAAGGTGTCTGTCACATGATCTACATTCTGACATGATAAGGTGTCTGTCACATGATCTACATTCTGACATGATAAGGTGTCTGTCACATGATCTACATTCTGACATGATAAGGTGTCTGTCACATGATCTACATTCTGACATGATAAGGTGTCTGTCACATGATCTACATTCTGTCATGATAAAGTGTCTGTCACATGATCTACATTCTGTCATGATAAAGTGTCTGTCACATGATCTACATTCTGTCATGATAAAGTGTCTATCACATGATCTACATTCTGACATGATAGTGTCTGTCACATGATCTACATTCTGTCATGATAAGGTGTCTGTCATATGATCTACATTCTGTCATGATAAAGTGTCTGTCACATGATCTACATTCTGTCATGATAAGGTGTCTGTCACATGATCTACATTCTGACACGATAAGGTGTTTGTCACATGATCTACATTCTGACATGATACGGTGTCTGTCACATGATCTACATTCTGTCATGATAAGGTGTCTGTCACATGATCTACATTCTGTCACGATAAGGTGTCTGTCACATGATCTACATTCTGACATGATAAGGTGCCTGTCACATGATCTACATTCTGACATGATAAGGTCTCTGTCACATGATCTACATTCTGTCATGATAAGGTGTCTGTCACATGATCTACATTCTGACACGATAAGGTGTCTGTCACATGATCTACATTCTGACATGATACGGTGTCTGTCACATGATCTACATTCTGACATGATAAGGTGTCTGTCACATGATCTACATTCTGTCATGATAAAGTGTCTATCACATGATCTACATTCTGACATGATAGTGTCTGTCACATGATCTACATTCTGTCATGATAAGGTGTCTGTCACATGATCTACATTCTGTCACGATAAGGTGTCTGTCACATGATCTACATTCTGACATGATAAGGTGCCTGTCACATGATCTACATTCTGACACGCTAAGGTGTCTGTCACATGATTTACATTCTGACATGATAAGGTGTCTGTCACATGATCTACATTCTGACATGATAAGGTGTCTGTCACATGATCTACATTCTGACACGATAAGGTGTCTGTCACATGATCTACATTCTGACATGATAAGGTGTCTGTCACATGATCTACATTCTGATATGATAAGGTGTCTGTCACATGATCTACATTCTGTCATGATAAGGTGTCTGTCACATGATCTACATTCTGACACGATAAGGTGTCTGTCACATGATCTACATTCTGACATGATAAGGTGTCTGTCACATGATCTACATTCTGACATGATAAGGTGTCTGTCACATGATCTACATTCTGACATGATAGTGTCTGTCACATGATCTACATTCTGACATGATAAGGTGTCTGTCACATGATCTACATTCTGTCATGATAAAGTGTCTATCACATGATCTACATTCTGACATGATAGTGTCTGTCACATGATCTACATTCTGACACGATAAGGTGTCTGTCACATGATCTACATTCTGTCATGATAAAGTGTCTATCACATGATCTACATTCTGACATGATAGTGTCTGTCACATGATCTACATTCTGACACGATAAGGTGTCTGTCACATGATCTACATTCTGACATGATAAGGTGTCTGTCACATGATCTACATTCTGATATGATAAGGTGTCTGTCACATGATCTACATTCTGTCATGATAAGGTGTCTGTCACATGATCTACATTCTGACACGATAAGGTGTCTGTCACATGATCTACATTCTGACATGATAAGGTGTCTGTCACATGATCTACATTCTGACATGATAAGGTGTCTGTCACATGATCTACATTCTGACATGATAGTGTCTGTCACATGATCTACATTCTGACATGATAAGGTGTCTGTCACATGATCTACATTCTGTCATGATAAAGTGTCTATCACATGATCTACATTCTGACATGATAGTGTCTGTCACATGATCTACATTCTGACACGATAAGGTGTCTGTCACATGATCTACATTCTGTCATGATAAGGTGTCTGTCACATGATCTACATTCTGACATGATAAGGTGTCTGTCACATGATCTACATTCTGACACGATAAGATGTCTGTCTTGCCTGATTACATGATTAAATCGAAAATCGCGATTATTTTTTAAATCGTAAATTTATATCATTAAAAATTAAATAATCAAATAATGGTAAATAAATTCTACTGCGTAAATATTTCAAAATCTACCTTTTAATTTAATTTTAACCTTTTACTTTATTGCAATACGTCAAGAGAATTGACATTTAGCTCAGCGAATGTATGTCCATTTGGAGGCCAAGAGAAAACTGTTTTTGAAAATGCATCACTGGAATGATTGGCCTGTGAATCGAACCAGGCATTCCAGTGATATATTTTCAAAAATAGTCTTCTCTTGGCCGGCAACTGGACATTTCTAAAACCATTGTGCCACTACTCATTGATATGTCTTTGTTGTTATGTCTCGATAATTTGTACTCGGGCTGATTAATCAAGTAATCACGATTATTCTTAAAAAATTGATCGTGATCAAACAAATCAATAATCACGCGAGCCTAATCATGTGTATGTTTTCTGATAACACATGAGGGTACAATATTAGTTGATACTTACGCAGTTTCAATTCCAGCTCCTCCCAGATCAAGGAACTCATTAGCATTGATTTTATGAATGATGGTTCCATTAGGCAATGCTATCATCAGCTCTGCGGGGAAGACATATTCATTGATAGCAAGCTTAGCAAGCTGTGCCTCGTTTGGACGAGACGTGTCATTCTTCAGGATCTGTTAGCAAAACATAGGAAGAACATAACATACAGTAAGCTTGCGCGACTACGTGATTAAAATCGAAAATCGTGATTATGTTTTAAATCGTGAATTTATATGATTAAAAATAAAATAATCGAATAATCGTGAATATTTTCTATTGCATAAAATATTTCAAAACCTAACTTGCGATTACTTTTTAATGTGATCGGTCATGACATTTTGCTTAGTGAATGTATGTCCATTTGCAGGGCAAGGGAAGAATATTTTTGAAAATGTATTACTGGAATGCAGGCATTCCAGTGATACATTTTCAAAAATAGTCTTCCCTTACCCCTGCAAATGGGCTTTTCTAAACACCATTGCAATTTTCGTCATTAATATACTTTTGTTGTTATGTCTTGGTAATTTGTATCCAAGCTGCTTAATCGAGTAATCACGATTATTTTTTGACTAATCGATCGCGATTACTCAATGCAATAATCACGCAAGCCTAACATACAG
The DNA here is from genome assembly GCA_034401795.1 of Chaetoderma sp. LZ-2023a. NCBI lineage: Eukaryota > Metazoa > Mollusca > Caudofoveata > Chaetodermatida > Chaetodermatidae > Chaetoderma > Chaetoderma sp. LZ-2023a. Next base: position 15,998 of record JAVVLW010001021.1, read on the forward strand.
TAGAATGTATGTTGCAGTAGAATGCTGAGTGATCCAGTGGTTGATGTTTAAGATGCACTAATGAATACCTCAGGCTTCTGGAGCAGTTTGAAGCACAAAGAGATTCTGTCAATCGTGAAGTCACCCTCATCCATTTCTTAATTCTTTAAAATGTTTAATGGTCAAGATCGGCAAGGAAAAATAATTTGTTTAGCGAACATCCATTTGTAGGCCAAGAAAAGGTATTTTTGAAAATTTACCTATGGAATGACTGACTCGGTTATTGTTAAATTTTCAAGCTTTTTCTTTGCCTATAGATGGAGAATTCGATTCTCGAGCCAGGCATTTCAGTAATACATTTTCAAAAATAGTCTTCTCTTGCCCTGCAAATGGACATACATTCACTAAACAAAATGTCATCTTTCATGACCGATCGCATTAAAAAGTAATTGAAAGTTAGGTTTTGAAATATTTTATGCAATAGAAAATATTCACGATTATTCGTGCCTAGTTTGCGTTCGTGTGTAATGTGCCTTGTAGGCATAGCTCAGACACACAATCTAGCTATGGTGTTTATTGAATCATGAAAAGTCTGTCATGTTCACAAACCTTTGATGCCAGCATACTGACGATGATACAGCAAATTTGGCGCTAACAGCTAAGTGGATTCAGATTCAGCTTATTTATTGGCACAAAACATGAAGATATAGCCAAACATGAAGGTTACACAGCAATAACATTTAGGACATCAGTGTTACACTGACGGGGTAGTGGCGAAAATCTTGCCACTTTGCATTTCCAAATGCAAGTCTAGCTTTGTATCAAGATCACAATGACCTTGACCTCAAAAGTCTGAATGTCTGTGCTGCTCCTCCTGGTTCAGGTAACTATATGACGATGCTTAGTTCAAATAATTTGGCCAATTCTGAGATAAAGGCCAGATGAGCTAAGCAGAACCAAACTGTTAAAGTCTGCATTTTATACAAATGTTACAATGACCATGACGTCTGACCTCAATGTCATTGTACTTCATATAGCTAAACATGTGACCAAGTTAAATTCAATTATGGTGAGCTAATCCTGATATATACGGCATTATGTTGAGCTAAACCAAAAATTTAACCGAAAAGAATAGTTTTATATTAAGGTCACAGTTAACTTGACCTTCGACCTCAACGACATTGTGCTGCATCTGGTTTATATATGTAACCATGTGTCCAAGTTTATGTCACAATAGGCTGAACCAATCTTTAGATATAAAACAATGTGTAGAACAAAACTAAAAACTGAAACAATAGAGTATTATACCAAGGTACAGGTGGCCTTGACCTTTGACTTCAATATCATTGTGTTCCATCCATTTGATATATGCAATCATGTGTCCAAGTTTCATCCCAATAGGCTGATGGCATGATGAGATATAAGACGCTATGTTGAGCTAAACACAAAACTTAACAGTAAACAAGAGGCCCAAGGGCCTGTGACACTCACCTGGACCATTAACATTCAAACCATTTGCATTTAAATAGACATGGATAATTTTTGGAAAATCCAAGATGGCCACCAAAAAAACAGACCAATCCAGATTCTCATTTGACATTTTGAAGCCTACCATCATAGAATTGTTCGAGGTTTTTTAAATCGGACTAGTAATTAAGGAGTACCGTCTTTAAATGGTTCCAGATAATTTTCAGAAAATAAAAGAGGGCCACCAAACATTGACCTATCAAAATTCGGAATAGATTTTCTAGAGGCTACCACTATAGGATCCTTCCAGATAAATTTGGTTTAAATTGCCCAAGGGGTTAATGAGGAATAGCGTCTTAAACGAATTCCCATTTTCCAGAAAAGCCAAGATGGCCACCCCAAAAAATCAAGCAGTCAAAATTGTGTATATAAGTCGTGAAGTATACCAGACCAGGGCCGTCCAGCTGACTTTTGATTAAAATCGGCCAAGCGGTTAATGAGGAGCAGCCTTTTAAATAATTTCCAAAGAATTTCAGAAAATCCAAGATCGCCACTGGAAAAATTGACCAATTAAAATTCTGTATATATATTCCGAAGCACACTACTCTAGGGTCCTTCCCACTGAGTTTGATTGAAATCGGTTAATGAACAGCAGGCTTTTAACTGATTTTCAGAAAATCCAAGATGGCCACCGGAAAAATTGACCAATCAAAATTGTGTATACATGTTCTGAAACCTTCCACCCTAGTATCCTTCCAGTCAAGTCTGGCTGAAATTGCCCAAGAAGTTAATGAGGAGCAGCGTTTTAAAGAATTTCCCGCCAATTTTCAGAAAATTCAAGATGGCCACTGAAAAAAATTGTCCAATCAAAATTCTGTACACATGTTCTGAAGCATGCTACTATGGGTAATTCCCACTGAGTTTGATTGAAATCGGCCCAGTCGTTAATGAATAGTTGGCTTTTAACCGATTTTCAGAAAATCCAAGATGGTTGCCGGAAAACTTGACCAATAAAACTTCTGTATACAAGTTCTAAAACCTCCCAACCTTCCAGGCAAGTTTGGCTGAAATTGCCCAAGAAGTTAATGAGGAGAAGCGTTTTAAACAATTTCCCGACAATTTTCGGAAAATTCAAGATGGCCACAGAAAAGATTGTCTAAACAAATTTTGTATATAAGTTCTGAAGCATACTACTTGTAGGGTCCTTGCCACTGAGTTTGCTTGAAATCGGCCCAGTGATTAATGAGTAGGCCTTTAACTGATTTGTAGAAATTCTCAGAAAATCCAAGATGGCCACAGAAAACATTAACCAATCAAAATTCTGTATACAAGTTCGGAAACCTATTAGCCTAGTACTTTTTACATCAAATCTGGTTGAAATTGCCCAAGCAATTAATGAAGAGTAGCGTTTTAAACGATTTTCAGCCATTTTTTTTGGAAAATTAAAGATGGCCACCGAGAAAAATGACCAATCATAATTCTGTAGAGAAATTCTGAAGAATACCAGACTAGGATCTTTCCAGCCCAGTTTGCTTGAAATCGCCCAAGAAGTTAATGAGGAGTGGGCTTATCTCCCAAAACGTTCTGAAATCCAAGATGGCCACCGGAAAAATTGGCCAATCAAAATTCTGGATACATGTTCTGAAGCTTACCTACTTAGGGTCGTTCCTGCCAAATTAGGTTGAAATCCGCTAAGCGGTTAATGAGGAGACCGTTTTAAAGGAAAAGTTGACGGACAAATGGACGACGAACAGTTGCCATGACATAAGCTCACTTGGCCATTCTGGCCAGGTGAGCTAAAAATACAGTTATATACCAAGTTCACAGTGACCTTAAACTTTGACCTCATGACCTCAATATCCTTGCGCTCCATCCCCTCTATGTAAGGAAGTACATTTCCAATTTTAGTCCCAATAGGGTGAAACCTGCCGAGATATAAAGATAACTGTGATCGGATGCCGACAAACAGGTCGGTCTGTCTGTTTGGTGCGACCAGACAGACAGACGGACAAACTAAACCCACAGATATATTGGCCAAAATTTTAATTTTCGTCAATAACAATAAGAATAATAACATATGGTATTATGGTTGGAAAGAAAATGTTCTTTCATGTCCAATAAAGTGTGAAAATTAGATCACATTGACCTATAGCTATTTATGATATATTATACGCGGTTAGCCTAAGATGCATTAGCATTCACCAAAGCCTGTCATATAGCTGTCACATTAGTATTTTGTCTAACAATTGACAGACAGACCAACATATATTAGCTCCAATTCACCTTTCCAGAGTATCTATACATCATCTGACCTCGTATGATGTCATATTCAGCTCAGCACGTGTATGATGATGTCACAATCATTAGGTCACAAAGGGTTCCATATAGACCGTCATCAAATCTAAAATAGTCTGACCCATTGTATGAACTGTGTCTTTGTAATTCTTTGCTATTTAATAAATATGATTTTGAAACTAATTTGACCGGGCGCTGTTGCTGCCTTACGCAGCAACAGCACCCAGTCAAATTAGTTTCAAAATATTCAACAGCTTACCTGTGTAGTTTTTTGGAACTTGATAGTCAGGGTGTTCAGAAATCGATCCCAACATGAGTGAGGTGTGGGTGGAGCTTAGCTAGAGATTGGCGGGGCATAGCTAAAACCGGAAAGGTCCATTCACAGATATAGTGTTGAAACAAGAAGCAGAGAGATCACCATGTCCCGTTTAATGACATAACACTCACAGCAAGATCTGTTAGCTGAATATGCAGGCGAATGAAAAAATGGACTTATATTAGACAAGACATCTGTGGGAGGAAGGGAGGGAAAGGGAGGGAGGGAGGAAGGGAGAGAGCATCTTCATGGGTAGGTGTTACTGACCAAATATGGTCACACTTTTAAGGTATCATGTGCTAACAAAGTGTTTACCTCAGCATCCTTCAGAAGCGACCATGTGCTGATGAAGTGTTTGTTGAGGAATGAGATTACTGCTGAACTCTGCAGGGGGCCATCCCGCAGAGTCCGTGCTGAGCCTCAGCAGCTCTGGTCATCTAGCGCTCCCCAGAGCAGAATCAGATGTACAAGTCTTCTTTCATCTTCTGCTCGAGCATATGCTGTGCTGAACTCCTCGTACACAGCCTGCAATAATGCAAATTATACTATGTATATACACCCGCACGCGCGCGTACGCATCCACACAAACACACAGACTCATGCATGCCGGTGATGGAAGATAATCTTCTGAAACTTCATGACGAGTCTAATCAGTAAAGCACTGGCAGTGTGTGTGTGTGTGCGTGCGTGCGTGCGTGCGTGCGTGGGTGCGTGTGTGCGTGTCTGTGTATATTACTTAACCCGTACAAAATTTTTAATTTTGCAATTAAAGTAAAAGATGAACTGGTGTTTTGGTGGAAGATGGTGCTGTTGTAGACCAAAATTGTTGAGAAATGTAGTTTTTTTCCTATTGACACGGCAAAAGATGGAATATTGACATCAGAGTGGTAACGGTTAAAGCGTGTATAAGTGTATCTGATAAATGCTATGCTGAAAGCGGACATGTAGCTCAGTCAATCCACAACAAACTTGAGTTATCTCAGACAAAATTGCAACAGAATTTTTGTCAGTACATTTATCCTGATGGAGCAATCTCTAACTAAATCCAGCAAATTATAATAATAAGAGAATAGTAATAATATCCACTTCTTTGTATTGCGCATATTACTAATTTTATGAGTGTGTACAAATCCCCTATGTTACCGGCTAGTTCTAGTTCACTAAACCATTAGCTTATGTTACCCGATGTTGCAATTTTGCTTTTAATTTTTTTTCTCACATTCCGCTGAAGATAGGAGCATTGATATTTTTGTATTAGTTTTTTTTGGCATGCACATAGCCATATAGCCTATAATGAGGCTAGAAAGCATGCTTTTCCCAACTTAGTGACCTTTGCCTGTATTGCGCCTTCGGAAAATAAAATAATTAAAAGTGTTTCTAAGACTAGCGCAAAATCCTACATGGCTACCAACAAAATCGGCCAATCATCTTTAGTTTGAACAACCTGGTCAATCAATCTGATTTGAATGTGTTAAATTTGTATTTAACAGTCACAAGAAACTGTATAGCGACCAGATGACCCAGAGGGTCTGGTCTTATGTTTTACTAATTACTATACCTACCTCCTTGCATTACTTATAGCTCTTTTCCATCTCCAAAGGGAAACATAGTAGGATGAATTTTTTACAGCCACTGCTGGGTATTGTGGCATTGAGTGACTGAAGGCTCCTTCAGGTATCTCCATACTCTCTCTAATGTTGAGATCCATAGTAATTCGCTTGAATGCTATATCTCAATAAGTGGCAATAAGAGAGTTATCACATTACCCATAGAATACACACAAAGTCATTAAGCACAATGACAACCTCATTGGCTGATAACTATCACATGACTTTTGTCTTTAGAAACTGGCATCAATCATTGACGAGATGCAGCTTTTGCAGATCCATGAAGAGGAAGTTGATCCAGATTTTAATTGTCTCTGAATATCTGACTAAAGCTGAATAAAATTACCTTAATTTCTATCCATTATATAACTGAAATTTAGCAATTATACCAAAGTATGGGTTAAGTACGCATACCCAGGTATAATACTAGACTAAATGATATAATGTCTTAACTGAATAGCCTAATCCTACCTAAGAAAGTATAATTTTAGAGGCCACGGGCCTCCAGCCCCCCCACCCCCCTCCCCCTGCCTCGTTTCACCCCCACCACCCCCTGAAACCTATCTGATTTGGCTGATAAAGCATTGACTTCAGAACAACGACTAGGTGATGCTACAGCTTAACAAGAAAACAGCCTTTAGAGTAAGATGTCTGAGACAGATGGAACCTAAAGGCTCAAAATGTTTGCCTGCTAGAACCTGAAGAACAAGAGAAAGATTCCATGATGGAAGAGGTTTCTTAAAAGGAAGACGAGAATTGCCCATACCTTTAATGAGGTCATGAAAGTGTTTTTGAGCTTGAATCGAAGGATTCCGAAGGCACTTAACAAAGTTATTAATCCCAAATCAATAAGATCTAACAGAGTTGACCAAAACCTTCTTAACGTCAAAGAGAAAGACTAGAAAATCTGTGACTTAAATTAAAGAATCTAGAAAGAAGATATCTCGGAGATATGAAATAGTAAAAGGAAATAAATATAACGCAATGGGACCAAAAATTCTCCATATTGCGACAAAATGTCAAAAATTAAATGATGACGTGCACAGAAAGAACAAATGGAGGAGCATTAAAGATTCCTGATAGAACATCATTTTCCAAGTAATAGCCACCCTCGAATAAAGGAGGCAAGTCCAATCTTTGACCAAAATCAACACCCCCAAAAAACAACTTAAATTTATACTAATAGTGATCTCACTACCTTTTAAGTCCTTTAGAAAGCTATAAGCATGTATGTAGATCCCAATTAGGACTTATTTAGGCTAGTAAGAAGGCACTGATTACAGCCGGATATTTGTATTGGATCTGAATATACCAGAAATTTCTCCCTCATTGGTCTAGTCTGTTTATAAAACAGTATATGCTGGGCATAAATGATAAAAATATTACAAATTCTGATAAGCTCTTCTCTAGTATTGCAAGTATAAGGAGTAAATACTTAGAAAAAACATATCATTAAATAATTTAAAATTAAAAACAAACATTACATTCACGCCGAGAGCAGCCGGCCTAAATCCTCGAGTATCCATTGAAATAATATACGTTAAACCAATGTCGAAATAGTATGAAACCAGGCTCTGTTTAACGTGTGATAAAACGGCTGCTTATATTTACTAATGAACAGAAAAATTATCCAATCAAAATCCAGAAAAAATTAACTCCCCTTCCTAGCGGAGTATCCACTGAAGTTTTGTTCACTAGATTTCTTCTAATAACTGCCCTACTCTATTTTATTGGCTTATACGCAAGAATTAATACAAACAGAACAGATAAATTATATTTCTGTTCAGAAAAAGATAATAACAGAACAGTGATTACTCTCGATTTGAGAAAAACTAAATTTGAAAGCCGACCAACACCAAATGATCCAAAACAGAATCAAGACGATGGACACAAATTGCTTGAAGTCCGAGAATTAAAAGGAGATCCACCACTTCTTATGTTGGCGAGCCAATGGCTCTTTATGAATAGTCGTGATATTCTCGCTAAATTATATATGCTAATGGGAGTTCTGTGGCGAATGGAGGCGAATCACGTGATTTACATCTTTTCACAGTGCCATTTTATGTCAAATTCAGAACTGATTTTGTAATAAATGGTCTCAACTAAAAGAAACACAAAATTTAGGGTTTCAACATTACACAGAGACATAACTGACTAACTTTTTACCGCAAAATTAGTGCACTTTTCGTGGTATCGATTTAACCCGTAGAAATTTAGATCAACAAATTTTTCAAAAGAATGTAATCCCGGTGTCGGAGAAATTAGTCCAAAAGAAGTCAAAACTTGGATCCGAGATCCTGAAAATGGTAAATAGAACCCTAAGGATCCGGGAGGAAACCTGGGCCGGTGCCCAAAACTCACAAAAGGTCCCAGCCACAGAAAAAAAGTAGCAAAAAAGTGGCCAAAAATAGTGGAATGATTACACTAAAAAATCTGAAATGCAGGGGCAAACCCGACGAAAGCCCCGGAACCCGGACCGACAATTAAACTAGACCCTGGACAAGAGCCGGAGAAACTAATGAGAAATTACCACAAACATTAGACATACTGGGGGTCCGGGCCCCAGAGACGGAAGAGGAGCAAAATCCGCAAAAGCCTGGCTAACAGAATGCGGCCCCGGACCCGGGTCCACAAAGTACCTGGGGATCGGGAACCGACAATACATCTAGACCCGCATCCTCGTCTGGAACCAAACCTGGATAAAAGCCTGGGTCTGGGCCCAAGACTGGTGCCGGAATCCCACACCGGCCGAGACCCAGGTCTGGAATCATACCCGGGCCCGGAGCCGGAAACGGAGCCGGGAAAGTAGCAGAAACAACATAGGAAGATGTGACTTGTTTAGGTGAAGACAAAGCTTTCGACACAACTTGTACAATCCTGGTTGGGAAATTTTTTGATCCAGATGTTAATGTAGTAGAAGTTGTAGTAGCAGTAGCTGGGAACCGACTTAAAACTCACTCTGGCCCCGAGACAGGACAATCTTTTTAAAAACTCGGGCCCATAATTCGCAGGCTGCGGTAATGTAGATCTATCATGAGAAGTGTCAAAATGAGCCGGGCTGACTAGAATAGCTTCAACTGTATGGGATCACACCCGGAAACTGGCTCACTCCCGGATCCGACGGAGACGAAGCCCGATGAACATTCTTAACTTTCAGCGACCTCTTAGGAGTTTTTCTTTTCCTAAAACAGTGAGCAGAGGTTAAATCTAATTTATTAGATTGGCTCAACAGTTGTCTCTTAGGAGCAGATGACTCTGATGATTTATCTTTGCATTTTACTGAATCAATAGATAAATTAACAGAGCCAGACTGATCCGACATGATTTTTTAGATTCTTGCATCTAAGCTAGAATCCATAGTCTTCATTGAATGAATGATCTTTTCCAAAATAACCTTTTCTGGTGGAGCCTCGGGCTTCGCCTGGTAGAGAGATTTGGAAGACTTAGCCTTAGGCAATGATGAAATCTTGTTTTCTTTAAACAAGGAAGGCGAGTCACTATTAAAGACGGATAAATGAGCCGCTAGGGGCCATGCCTCACAAATTAAACAAGGTTTATCAAATGTACAGGTTGTACATCGAGGGCACATGTCACCCGTATATTCAATCTTGACGAAACGATGACAGACACCAGAAGGACACTTGATTGAATAGATCTTGTTTATCTTTCTTTAGAGACTTTTTGGATCTGAATCGTAAACAGAAAACAATTCTGATAGTGCATTCGTTTATTATATAGACCATTGCCAGTTAATGAAGATCCAGCTACCAAACTACTAGCTAAATGAAAAGAGAAGCAACCGTTCTCTAATTTTTTGAGAGAGTATGTTTAGGAGACATCAGTAATCATGCTCTAATCATGCTCATAAATTGCAACAAACAATTAATTTGCATCAAATTCATGGAGCCATATGCTTAACCAGCCTTAAATATCACTCAAATGCGTTAGCATGAAATAAACGAAATCAAGGATTTCTTTTTTCACGAGAGAGTTGATACTTACCTCCCTAATACTTTTGATATTGCTAAATATCGGCTTTCACTCAATAAACACTCAGATTAAAACAGTTAGGTGCCCCTACTGGGCAGGGAGTCAGAGCGTGGTCTGGCGGATGCCAGCCCCACCACCGCGCATGCGCAGACTAGCACTTCCTCTGACTAATTTATTGGCTGATACACATGCAACTATTAAGAGCCTGAAGACCGAGCCTCTGTGGGGTGGAGAGGCCGGGTCCGTATCTAGGGAGGTAAGTATCAACTCTCTCGTGAAAAAAGAAATCCTTGATTTCGTTTATTTCACATCAAGAGTATACTTACCTCCCTAATACTTTTGATATTGCCAGAATTCGACAGTGAATTCGGCGGGAGGGAGGCGAGGTCAAAAGACCAGCTCATCCCTATACGCTTTTCTGCGTTTAAGGCACTTAAACTTCTGAAACTGTATGAAAAAACAGTCAGGATTTGACTAGCCATCGGATAACACCACCGATGTATGAGAGATGACCGAATGTCATATGCGCTCCCCCCCCCCTCCTTCCTGGGAGGAAGAGTCGAATGACCTCAATGTCCTATACGCTCTCTACGTACAAGTGCCATGTACTACAGGACAGAGACGAAAAAACTCCCTTTTCGTATACTCTCAACAATGAACCACATAAATACACAAAACCATCATCATATTAATAACGGGTAACGTGACAAGACAATCAACAATGGACAACCCATGCACAAGACTGACCTTGTTGAAAAGGCTGCTGACATCATCTTCCCATTGGTGAAGAATGATGCAGTCCCAAAAAAGTGGTTGTTTCCATAAATTAATTGTGAAATATATAAGCAATGAGGAAACCTCATCAAAAATATAAGCCTAGTTATTTTTTCAAAATCGACAAGGCGAGAGGATTAGAGGTGTCACGGAGATAATGGTCTGTAAAACTTGACTCACAGTGCCACTGAGCCACCGACATAATATCATCCACAGGGACCCCATTAAATAGGGCAGTGGATGTCACTACGCCGCGGACACTGTGAGCCTTGGCCACGTCAACCTGCTTCCCGGTGGCGGATTTATGACAAAACTGAATGCATTCTACAATCCACCTGGAAATGGTGTCCTTAGAAGCCCTGCCATGGGGTTCAATATATGACAACCATAACGCTGACTGGTCGGTGCGCCACTCCGATGTACGTTGTTTGTACCGGAGAAGCGCCCGGACGGGACACCATGCTTTAGAATTAGGATCATATCTAGTTAAAGCAGGCAAAACAATAGGTTGACCTGGATATTTCAACGACTGATTCTTAGCCAAGAAATTAATCCTAGGTAGCAGCTTAAGGCCTTCCCCTGAAACCACAAAACGGTCATCCTCGGCTGATAAGGCATGAATTTCACTTCTACGCCTAGCCGAGGCCGCAGCAATTAAAAACACAGTCTTCAGTGTTAATAGTTTCATAGAAATGGAACTAAGTGGTTCAAAAGGCTTATCACCTAGTACTTGAAGCACTAGCGATAAACTCCAAGACGGAATCACAGGGGGATTCCTTGGTCTTAGATTGCCCATGCCTTTAATTAATACATTTAATGTATTTACTTCATCACTTCCCCTCTTAGCCAAGCAAGGAATAACAGACATTAAAGCTGACTTATAACCAGCAATAGAGTTAGGCTTGAAGCTATAGGCATCATACAGGTGACAGAGGAAATCAGCTACTACCTGAATAGATGAATCCATTGGATCAATACATCTTTTTGAGCACCATTCTGCAAATCTGTTGATTTTATAATTATATGCTCTGGAGGTTGACCCCCTCCTGGCTTTGGCCATAAACATGGCTGCTTGCTCAGAAAAGCCCTCCTTAATTCTAGATTCCTTGACAACATCCACGCAGTCAATCTGAACATTGACGGATTGTTGTGAAGGGCCTTGCCCTGGAAGATAATGTCGTCCTTCAGAGGCAGAGGAACCGGATTGCAGAACAGAAGGTCCAGCAGATCCGTATACCATGATCGGCTTGGCCAATCCGGGGCGATCAGAAGCACTTGGCATTCCTCTTGTCTGATTTTCTGAAGAATTTTTGGAATCAGGATTGCTGGAGGGAATGTGTATGCATACATTCTCCCCCAGCTGATAGCTAACGCATCTGTTGCGAAAGCGCTTGGATCCGGAATCGGAGAGACGTACGTCGTCATCTTCGCATTCTTCTTCGTTGCGAACAAATCGATGTTGGGTTTCCCACAATGGTCGAACAGACGATCCGCAACACATTGATTTAGTTGCCATTCCGTGGGTAAAACACTCATTCTCCGGCTCAATGAGTCTGCTAGCAGATTTAACCTTCCCGGAATATGAACTACTTTCAAGGTAATCTGGTGATCCAGGCACCAACAAAGCAGTCCCCATGTCATCATACAGAGACTGGGCGACTTCGTTCCGCCCTGGCGGTTTATGTAAGTCACAACTGTTGAGTTGTCTGAACGAATAAGAACAATCTTGCCCTGAACTTTCTGTAAGAAATGTTCCAGGCCCAGGACTACTGCTCTTAGCTCCAGTAGATTTATATGTTCCTTTGACTGTTCCAGATTCCAAAGCCCTGATATCGTGGATTCTTCCAGGCAAGCTCCCCAGCCCTCCATCGATGCATCTGTATACACAGTCACCTGAGGGTGGGGATGGGTTAGCATAACCCCCACCAAGAGATTCTCTGTGTCCAACCACCATTGCAGGTGATGAATCAGAGGCGCCAACACTGACACATACGAGTCCAGCGAACCTGTACCCTGGGTCCATTGTGTCATGAGAAATAACTGGATCGGCCGCCTGCGTAAGGCGGCCTGAGGAATGACTGGTTCCAATGAAACCATCAACCCCAGCATTCTCAAGTAAACCCGTGCCAGGACATGACGACTGTCGCACACTGACTGAATCAATGAGATGAGTTTCTGAACTCTCTCCTGAGTAGGAAAAACATATCCTGTCTCTAGATCGAAGAACATCCCCAGGTAAACAAACTTCTGGGATGGAGTCAGCTCTGATTTTGGGAAATTGATCATCCAGCCCAAGTCTGTGAGAGTCTTCAAAACAATCTCCAGACTGGCCGATAAACTTTCCTGGGTGTGCGCTTTCAACAGCCAGTCGTCTATGTACGTGTGGACTGCTATGCTTCTCCTGCGGAGGTATGCGGTGATCGCAAGAACCACACGGGTGAAAACCCGAGGAGCCGTGGAAATTCCGAAGGGTAACACCCTGAATTCCCACTGTCTGCCCTGGAATGCAAATCTCAGGAAGCGACGGAAACTCCTGTGTATGGGGATGTGGAAATAAGCGTCCTTCAAATCTATCGACGCTGTCAACATTCCCCTCTCTAACCCCGCCAACACCGAGCGCACAGTCTCCATCTTGAAATTGGGCGTCTCTATGAACTTGTTCAATGGCTTGAGGTTGAGAATTGGTCTCCACCCCCCGGTGTTTTTTGTTACTAAGAACAGGGTTGAATAGAAGCCCGGACACCTTTGTGCCGGCTGAATAGCTCCTTTTTGTATGAGGGAATTTATTTCCTCCTCGATACACAACCTTTGCTCTGGATCTCTCGGATTTGGAGTCCAGATCGGCACTAGAGACAGTCGCGATGGCGGGCCTGTCATCCAATCGGGATGATACCCGACTGAAAGCCATCGCAAGACTAAACGGTCCTGAGTTAACCGTTCCCACTCTTGCATGTGGTCGGCTAGCTGGCCTCCCACCGGTCCACCTAGGGATAGAGGTGGACATAAGGAGTGCAAGAGCGGCACTGTCTCCTTTGCCAGAAACACCGGAGCGGTTCTCACCACGGTAACCGTCCCATCAGGAACGATTACCACGCCCAGATCCTCGCGCGCCACGACCAGCACCGCACGCACCTCGGTGCACGGGCGGCTGCCTGGCTGACTGCGCCTGAGGAGCCTGCGCCCCCCTCGCTGCTGGCCGAATCGCACGCGGCCGAGGCCGACGCTGCGATGGTGGTTGGCCTCTGACCTGGCCACCACCACCTCGAGCCTGCAGGGGACGATACGCAGGGGGTGCGGCGCGAACGTTAGCACGACAAAGCACCTCAAACTGCTCGCGCAGCGCCCTCTGGTTATTTACCAGAGTAACCGTCTCCTGGAGGTGCCTACATCCCTCACCTCCAAAGAGACCAGGACCTGTCATAGGCGTACGCAGTAGCCTATTGTACAGGTCCTGGGACGGGCACAGATTGTCCAAGGCAAATGTGCGCCTTGCCCGGACACTCTTGGTCACCGCCCGCGTCATACAGTCCAGAGCCAGGTTGATACCATCCTGGATGGCTCGCTCGACTGTGACCGGACTTGGCTGGCGCGATGCGGATGCTGTTACTACCCCTTGTAACAGCTGGGAGACGTGGGACAGTGCGGCAATCGAAGCCCTCCCACTCTCCTCCGCATCACGCAACGCGGTATTTGCTGAACGCAACGCGTTCGAACACAAGACTCCCGTGTCAGAACGGGAGCCTGGCCGCGCATCCTCACCCAAAGCCGCGCGGTCATCCACGTTCGGCTTAGGTACCACACCGTACCGCTGGTAATCCAGGGGCACGATGCGGCAACGCCTGGCCACCTCGCGCGGGGCCTTCGCGAGACGTCCACTCGACTTAATGGACGTCTCCGCCGCCTCGAACATGTCAACGACATGCTCTGCCAGCGGCAGAGAAGGCATAGCGTTAGCAGTAGGCTTACCAGCTAACCACGGCCTGTGGTCATGCTGGCTAGCCGACTGCTCCACGGGCAGATCTGGTCTAACACTCACCAACCACTGGCAAGCGTCAGACCAATCCTCCTCCGTGGCTAGCTGCGAGCGCTCTACAAGACGGGGGCCTTCGTCTTCCTCCTGAGCGCAAGCAACAGAGCTTGACGGCGGATACGCTGATATCCCTGGCAAGCCAGGGAGAGCATGCGAGCCTGACAACACCGGCATGCTAATCTCACTGGCTTGACCAGGAGCAGGCGCCGTGGTAGAGCGCGGGGCACATACCGCCCCACCACGGCCCCGGCCAGCACCAGCGACACTCTCGGCAAGCCGAGGTATGCGGTAACGCTGGCCCTCAGCGCCCAGGGCCACAGTCTGAACCGTGGATTCTACCCCTGCGTGATTAGAACCGTGGAATAAGTTGCCTGTATTCCCCGCGAGGGGTGCACAGACATCATAATCCATGGCCACGTCCTCAGACGGCGACCCCAACAGGTAATCCTCATCCTCCTGGCCAGACAGATTAGACTCCGGGTCAGCAAAGAGAGCTAACCCGGACTGGCCAGGGAAGGTGCTATAGGAGGTACTGGCACCCGCGGTGTGCGGATACCCCTGGACTGATAAGCAGCCCGCGGGTTCCAGCTACAACCGTCCACGGCCCCTCGGCGCGGCACTAAGCCTGCTGCCAGGGTCGTGGAACGCCCCCTCTAATGGGGCCACCTCTGAATCTTCGAACAACGGAAGCGTACTAAGGAAAGGTGATTCAGAGGTGGGGATTACCTGCTCCGAAGCCGATGATGAGGACAGCAAAGGATTTGGTCCAGGAAGCATGCCACGAAGCAACTCTGGAACCAAATCCTTTATTGTCCTCCTCATCTCTCCCAACATCTCGGTCCGGAAGGCCTCCATGTCCACCGCGGACGAGGCCTTCCTCTTACCCTTCTTACTCACACCCTCTCTTTTCTGCTTCTTCTTCTCCTCCTCCACCACCTTGTCCTTCGCCTGCAAGCACAAGAATTCGGACATTAGCTCGCCCCCCCAGTGCTTACATATCTCGCAATTAAGCAAGGGACCACAGGGGCTACACTGATAACAGAGATGAGGCACAAACTTGTCCTTCAAAAACCGTCCACAGGACGCACAACCAGGTCTCTGAAACAGGGCAAAGGACGAGGAGTATGAGCAATCTAGTTAAGCTCAGAAACTCACCAACTCAAGAGAAGGAATCATAAAGATCAATATTCATCAGAAAACCAGCTTTGGACAAACTTTAATTGTTAATAAAGAGCAAGGCTGATTATGACGTCATTAATCCTATGACAGGAAAAAATCGATCCCCAACAAACATCCAAGTGCAAGGACGAATTGTATCTCTAACCAGAAAATGTGCAGAATGGACATTTCGACTACACAACCATCAGATATATACTGATAACAATGGCAAATACTGTTAATTATCTCCCTTTCCTCTCTAAATAATTACCATCACCTCATATCAATAATTAGATACCTGACACTTTGTACAGACAAACCATCCAACGTGATGAACTGGAGCACTCCACCAACTGAACGCCTCTTAACTCTCTCCACCTCTAGGGGAAGGAATTGGATCAAGAGGGCAAAGTGAGAAGACCTTTATACTAGGCCTCCGACTCACTGGACATAAAATTTTTGGTTAGATAACCTAACAGTATTAGTAGGAAATGGAACCATGGTGGAGAGAAACAAACCCTCTGCTGATGTGATGTCCATTACATATCGTCACACAGACCTGCGGACATAAACACAAAGAGAGATTAGTATTATATAGCACCTAGTTGAAATAAACCAACTAAACAAGGCGCTTATCACGGTAACCGCGAGTCCCGGAAACACATTACACCGGGGACAAAACTTGCTAATTTTACTAGAAGTCACCTGATTTAAAGGTCCTGGGCCCTCCTCTGGCGAAGTCATCCTTTCTGCCATCTTTATCAGGGATAAACACTTCCAAATTCACACAAAAAGACTATGAATTGAGTAAAGAAAAGCTCTAACACAAAAACATGTGTAGACTCTCTGCCAATAAATTAGCAAAGAGGAAGTGCTAGTCTGCGCATGCGCGGTGGTGGGGCTGGCATCCGCCAGACTACGCTCTGACTCCCTGCCCAGTAGGGGCACCTAACTGTTTTAATCTGAGTGTTTATTGAGTGAAAGCCGATATTTAGCAATATCAAAAGTATTAGGGAGGTAAGTATACTCTTGATGTGAAAACCGGTAACGCAAATACCACGAAACTAGTAATGACAGTTTAATTACCAGTAATAAGGCAATCTTCACAACAGTTATCTTTAAAGATCTCCTAGACTTGTCAGACATCGTTTTGCTTTTAGAATCGAAGATAACACACCAGCAGAATCATTTCCAAATACAAATTTGAATTAATTTGGCTTTGTACATTTTTTTGCGCCTTTCCCTTTCAGAGTAGGAAAATGATTGAAGCTGTTTGCTCAGGACAAAAGTCATGTGATAGCTATCAGCCAATGAGGTTGTCATTGTGCTTAATGACATTGTGTGCATTCTATGGGTAATGTGATAACCCTCTTCTTGCCACATATTGAGATATAGCATTCAAGCAATTTACTATGGATCTCACATTAGAGAGTATGGAGATACCTGAAGGCGCCTTCAGTCACTCAATACCACAATACCCAGTAGACAGTGGCTGTAAAAAATTCATCCTACTATGTTTCCCTTCGGAGAAAGAAAAGAGCTTTAAGTAATGCAAGGAGGTAGGTTGTAATGTAGTAACAACATCATTTTCAGAAGCAAATCCGTCATCTAACGAAAGATCAATTTTCATTGATCAGTGACCGCCATGTATTTTCACCTATCCATTCCACTACAAATTTAAATGGCCTTTAGTCCCTAATTATATTTGCCACGTTTCAGTCCTATGTGTTCACTGGTTCCAGAGCAGGGCTCGAAAATTTGAAAAATACTAATGTTGCCCCCCAAGGGCAAGTACGCTATTTAAATTACAGTACTTTCAGGTTGCCCCAATTCTGTAAATTATGTCGAAAATCTGTATTGTTGTAAGCTATATAAACTACAGAATCTGTGTAAATACCAAGTCAAGCATTATATAGTAACCCTTTATCCCTAATATCATCCCAAAAACGCCTTCTGTAGTGGTCTTGAGAAATGTCCATTTGCAGACCAAGAGAGGACTATTTTTGAAAATATACCACTGGAATGACTGGCTCGGTTACCGAGCCAGTCATTCCAGTGGTAAATTTTCAAAAATAGTCTTCTCTTGATCTGCAAATGGACATTTTCTATGAGAAAATTTACATTTTCTTGAACAAATTTGAGTGTGATAGGGTAAAGACTAAACAGCATAAATAATCACAATGAGTACATATACAGGCCCTGAAAATAAATTATCTAGGTTGTATGGAGATTTCAACTCTGGGTAAACTCAGAATTGCGGACAAAAGTTCAGGCCTTGGCTTATTCATGGCAATCATGGGATTATATGGGGAGGGCATACAGAACAGCAATGGTGGCATTCTTTAGTTCCAATGGCCTATTTGCCACAAATACGGCTTTCAAACACCCATACGTCACCGGACAAAATGGACCAGACACATTACTGATCGCAAAGCCCCAGAAGGTTCTTAGGCTACAACATAGTCAACAGCTGTCTTCAACCAAATAGACTTCATACTATGCAAGACAAAACCCCTACTTCAGAATGCCAGTTCCTATGGAGGTACAGACCTCAATTCTGACCATAAGCCAGTCATTACACGCCTTCAGACGAATGATCTCTACCTAATGTATAAACGCCATACCAGGCAAGAGGGTAGAGTCACATACAACCTACCCAAGCTCATCAGCAACATTGACACTCAAATGTCATATAAAAAGGCCCCCGGAGAGCAGATAGCTAACATCGTCGTTGGCTCCGATCCAAATGAAGCCCTAACAAAAATACTGAAATCTATGGAATCATCAGCTACCTGCACCATAGGTGTTCTTAAAAACAACCAAACTAGGTATACTGACGACCCTCTAGTAGTAAAACTGTCCGCAGAGCAGAAAGCGTTACGGCTGCGCATCTATCAAAGTGAAGACCACACCAAACTATGTTGGGAGCGCAATAACATTCTGCGCCACATTAGCGAATGCTTAAAAGATCTTGCTATTCAACAAGCAGATTCCCTAGCAGATGTAATCACTGCCACGGATGACTGTCACAAAATGTTTCGGGCAGCCCGAGCCCTGAGAGTTACTGACTACACACCACCACTCATTGTACACGACTCTGAAGAACGCTTTATCGGGACTGACCAGGGAAAAGCATAGGTGATTTGAGAATGGTTCAAGGAACAGTTCGCTGACCATGATGAGTAGCCCTTGCACCCGTTCTCAGGAGACCCCAGGCCATTACTAACACCAATTAAAACAGCAGAAGTTGAGAAGGCACCTAAAGCCATGAAAAATGGGCGTGCATCTGGACCTGATGGCATAAGCAATGAACTATTCAAATATGAAAGTGACATTATCTCAAAACCGATCGCCCACCTAATCAATTCAGCTTTTATGCACCACCTTCCCATCGATGCTGTAGGCCAAGGCATCCTTATCGCACTACCCACGCCCAAGAAACCACCTGGCCCCGCCCCCAGCCAATCTGCGGCCCATTGTGCTCCTCAACAGCATACGGAAAATCCTATCCAATGTTACTCTATGCCGCATCCGAGACAAGATCGATGACTTCACCGGATCATGTCAGTGGCTTCAAACTGTGGACGCAGCTGCACAGACATTGTATGGGATCAACGCATGCTTGTGTCAGTAGTCATGCCAAACACTGGGATTTCCACAAAATGGGCATTGACATGTCATGAGCCTTCGACACAATTAAATGCTCTAAGATCCTAGATGTACTATGCCAGGCCAGCTGCAAAGAATATGAGCTACGACTAGTGAGACTACTGCTTGCAGACAACAAGGTGAGAGTACGAGTCAAGTCAGTGAATTCTGTAGAGTTTGAGACATCAATCGGCTCCCCACAGGGAGATGGTCTATCTATGGTGCTTTTCACCTGCTACATTGCTGCTGCATTGAAAGCTGTGCGGGAAAGTTCCACAAGACCAAACCCCCCAGTGTCAATACTGGGCATGCCGCTAGAGATGGAATATGCCGACAGTGTGGACTTCATAGACGAGGAAAAGAAACCCCTTGACGAACTTCTCCCAATAGCTGCAAGCACACTAAAAATTGAGAATCTCTTTATGAATGAATCCAAAACAGAGTTCACCCACATGTACCTATCTCCAAAGCATGGAACTAAAGAAAATGATGATCCACTTCGCGGCGGCGAACCATGGAGGAAAAGTAAAATCCTGGGCTCACTGCTTTGCAGTACTGCTGACATTGCTGCGCCATGGGGAACATAGCTTTCCAGTCCTTCTGGAAGATATGAATTCATAGATCAAAGATACAATTAATAAAAAGACCACGTTTATACAATGCAACCTGCGTATCCTTGATGCTGTATAACTGTAACAGCTGGGCAGCTCCAAAGGCAGCTCGAGACAAACTCGATGCCTGCCACCGCAAACACCTACGCACCATCACTGGACACCGATGTCCAGACAGCATAATTTCCAACGATGTACTATACAAGATGTGTAATAAGTCGCCACTGTCTGTAAAAGTCACCGAACAAAGATGGTCCATGTGCTAAGGATGCCAGAAGAGACACCAGCACAGAGTCTTGGAATTCGCACTACTCGGAGCCAGCAAACACAAAGCCAGAAGAGGACGTCATTGCATAAATCTGCTACGAGGTGACCTCAAGAAAGCAGGACTCGGTACACTCAAGTCAAGAATGGACCTGAGGAAGCTAAGGATTTTGGCTGAGAACAAGACACAGTGGGCAAAAGCAAAGGAGTGATTGCAGCTGTATGATGTTTCTACTACTACAGCCGCAGAATACAGTAATCATACATACTTTCATCAGAATAATAATAAATCTGTTGCTCTAATGGCCTAAGACGTTTGTCAAACCAGTGTTTTGCACGGCAGTATAAGCCTATATGAACGCTTTGCACCGGACATACAAATCTATACAAGGGAAAACAGCTGGGCAAAAACCCCAAAAAACCTCATGGTCTCGGAGCGCGAGCATACAGTCATTACTGTACACACTCAAACCATAAGTAAATAAGCACAAGTTATCATACAAGGTACAATTTACAAAGGGTCAATCAAATAGCTTACCTCCTTGAATGGAAACAGTTTGACCTCGAGGTTTTTAAATGCCTTGGTCAAGCTGATTTCATGCGTCCACCGTAGATCCTGTAGCACAAGCTCATGCTGGTCATCTGGTGGTAACTGGACAGTGGTTTTATAAGAAGAAGGTCCTTGTAGTTTGTGTGATGCAGAGAGGGTTCTGAGTCTCATATCTGCCATGTAACCAATATCTACCTCCATGTTATTTGTCTCTGAAGCGTCATTAAACCATTCCATATCTGAAACACAACAAGCAATTCAATAGTACACAGGATAATATTGAAAATTTCTATATTTTTATTTTTGACGGGTAGAATCTTAACAAATGTGCTTAGGCCTATCTAACAACATCACCGAGTAACCGTCTGCCTGCTGTATTTCCGCAAACTACATTTCTTATGGGGTTTAATTCTGCCCCCAGAATAAAGTCGGCTGAGCACGCAAATTGAAGCAGACTATAAACCATTACCTAAGCCACCAACAAATTTCAGTCAAATCGTTTTCAAAATATTCATCAGGTCCAGAGCTATTGCCCATTGAAGTTATTGTCAGGTGGCTTGCAACAGTCAGACAGCTAAGACTGAGCCCTGTGTGTCGAGCCATTTTGCTTTTCAGCAAATCTCACTTCATGTGATGTAAAAAAATTTGGGTTGGAATAGTATGACGTGACGTGACGTGGTGTGGCGTGGTACGGTATGGTAAAGTGTTAGCAGGGCACATAGGAAAGTGTGATGTCTCTGCCATATAGAAGCTAATGGGCACAAAAGTTGCACCAACTTATGTCATAATTTTCATGGCTCAAATGGAAAAGAAACTACTTTCTACAGCAGCACACAAAACAGCTATATACTTAACAAGATACATTGATGCCACCGTCATCATTTGGACATCCGGCAAACAGAAATTTGATGAATTTCTTTCATTTATGAATAACTCACATCCGAGCATAAAATTCACACCAGAACAATCCATAGAAAGGATAAATTTCCTGGACACATGGATACATAGAGCAAAACCGCTCCCTCGGTCTTGACCTATACAGTAAACCTACTGTCGACACACATGTAATTGACTTCCACAACCATGCCCATGAACTAACTGGACATTATCAGAAAAGAGACTATTCATCAGACCTTCTTCTTAAATGATACCAAAAAGCATGCAAATGTCAACAAAGGGAGCTACTCACTCCAACGAGATGAGCTCAAGAAAGCAGGACTCAGTCCACTCAAGTCAAGAATGGACCTGAGGAAGCTAAGGATTTCGGTTGAGAACAAGAAACAGTGGGCAAAAGTGAAGATTGACTGATTGCAGCTGTAGGATGTTTCTACTACTACTACTACTACTACTACTACTACTACTACTACTACTACTACTACTACTACTACTACTACTACTACTACAGCCACAGAATTCAGTAATCATACATACTCACTCCCAAACCACCAAAAACAGAGACAGAATCCTGCATTCCAGACATGGGGTCAAATGCGAATTGTGAAGTATTTGCATTTGCATTTGAAGATTTGA
Organism: Chaetoderma sp. LZ-2023a; assembly: GCA_034401795.1. Lineage (NCBI taxonomy): Eukaryota > Metazoa > Mollusca > Caudofoveata > Chaetodermatida > Chaetodermatidae > Chaetoderma > Chaetoderma sp. LZ-2023a. The sequence continues at coordinate 38,217 of JAVVLW010001021.1, forward strand.
AATCAAAACTATTCGTATTTGCATTTGAATATTTTTTAAAACTATTTGAAATTTCAAATACTTTCAAATAGTTTTACAAATAGTTTTCATTACACATGTACATGAGATGCCTGGGTAAGTGTGCATCTATTCTTCTATGTATAATGTACATGAGACGTCTGGGTAAATGTACATCTGCTCTTCTATGTATAATGTTCAAGAGACACCTGGGTAAGTGTGCATCTGTTCCTCTATGTATAATGTTGAGCAATAATTCCATTTAGAGTGCATTAGACTGAGTGGGCATGCATTTAATCAATTAACAAGTACCATGATTACCGCTACCAGTTCATTTAAACTAATTATTGAACAGGTTATATGCAATTGTTGGATAAACTTGAAGGAGTATTTAACCCTTTACTGGTCAAATTTGGTCATAGAAATCAAAATGTTTCCTTACTGAATGTCCATCTGCAGGTAAAGAGAAGAGTATTTTAGAAAATTTATGACTAGAATGACTGACTCGATTATCGATCCAGCCATTCCAGTTGTAAATTTTCAAAAATACTCTTCTCTTTACCTGCAGATGGCCATTCCTCAAGACTCCTGCAGGAGGGCAGCATTGGCCAACTTTACCATTAAAGGGTTAACTAAATTAAAATAATAGAGATTAAATATTTAAAATGCAGAAATAATTATTTTATGATTTGATAATTATTTTGCTGGAGTTTGAAAAAAATTTGATTACTAAAGTTATTTTTGTCTTAAACAGCAGAAACTTTCTTTCAAATCATTTACCAAGCTATTAAAATAAAACAAGCTATAACGTCATCCACTCAGTCATCTACTCAGTCATCCACTCAGTCATATAATTCATTAGGATATGGTATATAACTATATTTATTCACATATTATTTCTACATACTGACTTACTTCTACCATGCTTAACCCATTCAAACTTATAGAATAGTTCCCACACATTCTAGACAATGCATCAAGTACATGTAGTTTATTGACTATTGTTGAACCGGAATAGATTTTCCCATTAATATTTTCATGGTCAAAACCAGTATTTGCATAGGTCATGAAAGGTGTTCATTTGCAGACCAATGGAACTCTTTTTTGTTTAATTCACAATTGCAATGACTAACTAGTATAGTATCATATTTCCTTTCAAATGGATATTCAATAACTAAATAAATTAGAAATTCATGACCAATCTTCGCAGTTAGATGGTTAAACTATTTAAGCCTGAAATCTCATCACTAAAACCATGAGCAATGCAGTTTTCCAAAATATTCAAGTAGATGTTGAATAATTTGAAAAGATTCTAACTGAAACCTGTTAAACAATAATGGCTGTAAATAGATTTGTAAATATCTCTAAGTATCGGATGTTAAAATTCTTTTTTTGTTGGTTCGACAGTGAAGAACCTGGTGTACATTTTTCAACAATTTTGGTGGACGATGTTGCTCTCTACGATAGCACCATCTTACAACAAATTTGTTGAAAAATTAACACTAATTCATCTTTTCATTTAATTTGAAAATTTAAAAGTTTGACATCAGAGTGGTAAGAGTTTATTATGTACATAAAATATAAAATGTATCTAAGCAAAGAGAATGAAATGCATGTGAATGAGGGAGACATGTGCCAGGCCATATATTTGTGCAGTGTGAGAGAATGAAATGTGTGTGAATGAACGAGACATGCGCCAGGCCATGTATTTGTGATGTGTGAGAGAATGAAATGCGTGTGAATGAGGGAGACATGTGCCAGGCCATATATTTGTGCAGTGTGAGAGAATGAAATGCATGTGAATGAGGGAGACATGTGCCAGGCCATATATTTGTGCAGTGTGAGAGAATGAAATGTGCGTGAATGAACGAGACATGTGCCAGGCCATGTATTTGTGACGCGTGAGAGAATGAAATGCATGTGAATGAGCGAGACATGTGACAGGCCATATATTTCTGACGTGTGAGAGAATGAAATGCGTCTGAATAAGCTAGGCATGTGACAGGCCATGTATTTGTGCAGTGTGAGAGAATGAAATGTGTGTGAATGAGCAAGACATGTGCCAGGCCATGTATTTGTGTGTGAGAGAATGAAATGCCTGTGAATGAGCGAGACATGTGACAGGCCATGTATTTGTGATGTGTGACAGAATGAAATGGGTGTGAATCATGTATTTGTGCAGTGTGAGAGAATCAAATGCGTGTGAATGAGCGAGACATGTGCCCGGCCATATATTTGTGACGTGTGAGAGAATGAAATGCATGTGAATGAGCGAGACATGTGACAGGCCGTATATTTGTGATGTGTGAGAGAATGAAATGCGTGTGAATGAGCGAGACATGTGCCAGGCCATGTATTTGTGACGTGTGAGAGAATGAAATGCATGTGAACGAGCGAGACATGTGACAGGCCATATATTTCTGACGTGTGAGAGAATGAAATGCGTCTGAATAAGCTAGACATGTGCTTTCCATTTTTAGCTATGCCCCGCTTTGGCAGCAACAGCGCCCAATCAAATTAGTTTCAAAATATTCATCAACATGTTTATTAAATAGTAGAGACATGCAGGCCTGGGGTCAAATATGTATTTGTAGTTGTATTTAAATACGCTAATTTTGTGTATTTGTTTTTGTCTTTGCCATTTTACAAAACACTATATTTGTATTCGTATTTGCTCACCATGTTTGGTGCATTTGGTCAAATACAATCAAATATCTACATAATAAATATCATGAAAGATATATACATACTGAAAAGGGTTAAGCCTACTAGCTTCATACAAGTTATATTCAACTTCAACTTCAACTATGATGTAGTCTCCCTGGCTATCAGGGTAACGCTAAACTGGTTAGCCGCACCAACACCAAAATTAGTAGTTTTTGCTTTCGCTATGTACAGTTCTGTTAGTAGACTTAACATAAAAGTTCATTTGTACAGCTCTATTCACACTACTCTGCAATGACTATTTTCGTCTTTTATGGAGGTAGTTAATAAATAATAATAATAATAATACAGCATTTGTATAGCGCCATTTATCAATTTGACTAATTTTCAAAGGCGCTTCGGTACATATGTGTTTTTAGTCTTTCTTTAAATTTCTCCCTAGAGCTTATTGTTTTAATATCCAATGGTAGGGTATTCCAAAGTTTTGGCGCGGCGATGCTGAAAGCTCTGTCTCCACATGACTTCTGATTGGATCGTGGAATGTTTAGCAGGTGTTGATCTCTAGAGCGAAGAGCACGGTGCGGATGGTGGGGCATAATGAGATCCTTCATGTATTCTGGAGCTTCATCGTGCATGCATTTCCATGTAAGGAGGATAAGTTTGAAGTCAATTCGTTGACGGACAGGTAGCCAGTGGAGGTGTTTCAATACAGGGGTTATGTGATCACGTTTCTTGATCTTCATCAGGACATGGGCTGCAGAATTTTGAACCTGTTGTAACTTGTTCAGTGACTTTGCCGTTATACCATATAGTAGGCAGTTACCATTATCCAGACGTGATGTTATAAATGCATGGATAAGCGTTTCTGTTGTCTGATGTGTTAAAACAGTTCTTATTGAATTAATGTTTCTTAGATGGTAATATGCCGCTTTGCAAATAGATGTTACCTGCGCATCCATATCCATAAACTGATCAAATATTACACCTAAATTTCTGGCCGATGGATTTGCCGTAATCAGACTGTTTACTAGTTGGACTTCGGTAGTATGAACCTTACTACGTTGATGTTTTGTCGATATCACGAGGAACTCGGTTTTGTCTGGGTTTAGTTTAAGCTTGTTAAATGTCATCCACTGACTAATGTCTGCAACACAATTCCGTATTTGTTCAAGAGCCATGGTCTCGTTTGTATGCACGTTGGGTTGGAATGTCAGGTAAAGCTGCGTATCATCCGCATACATGTGGATCTGGAGATTATGTTGCTTCGCAATGTTTACAATAGGTGCCGAGTACACAGTGAAAAACTTCGGACCGAGAACTGAGCCTTGCGGTACACCGTACTCTAACAGGACACTAGCGCTGGAGGAGTTGGAGATAGTCACAGCTTGGTGTCTGTCTGTGAGGTAGGACCTTACCCATGATAAGGCCGTTCCAGTTATGCCTATGCTTTTGTTCAATCGCGTGATTAAAATTTCATGATCGATCGTATCGAACGCGGCAGAGAGATCGAGTAAAACCAGGAACACTGCATTGTGATTGTCTAATGCGCGCAGAATGTCATTCTGGACCCTGACCAGGGCGGTCTCTGTTCCATGGTGCTCTCTATAGGCTGACTGGAATTTTTCAGCCAGTTGGTACTGCTGCATATGCTTAGATATACGATCTGCCACGACCTTTTCTACAAGCTTAGACAAGAATGAAAGGTTGGAAACTGGTCGGTAATTATTAAGGGTATCCAAGTCCAATGATGACTTTTTGAGCAACGGGGTCACTAAGGCATTTTTCATGAGAGATGGAAAAACTCCATCAGCTAAGGACACATTCACGATTTTTGTGATTATCGGTGCAAGGATTTGAAGATGGTGCTTAACTATTATAGTTGGTATCGGATCGAGCGAACAAGTCTTGTTTGGCGAGGACATAGTGATTTTAGAGATTTCCTCCTCGGTTGTTGGACGGAAAATGTCTAGATCCGGTGGATGGTATAGTTCTTCGTCGTGCACTGCAACAGGGGGTACGCTGTCAAGGTTTTTGCGAATGGTGGCAATCTTCTCAGAGAAGAATGTGTTGAACGTGTTCGCTAAGGTAGCAGTGTCACTATGTTTCGGCAGTTTGGGTTTTGCTTTCCTATGAAGAAGCTCATCTATCACCTTAAATAGTTCTTTCTGATCTGCTGTAGCTGATATCAGATTTGAATAATAGTCTGACTTTGCTTTATGGAACAGATTTACGACACATGTTCTCTGAGACTGAAAAGCCAACCTATCAGTCATCGAACGAGTTCTCCTCCATTTTCTCTCATATTGTCTACACGTCTTTTTGGCCGATGTGAGGTCTGAATTATACCAAGGTGCTTGCTGTCGTGCAGCAATGGTGCGCGTCTTTTCGGGAGCATGTTTGTTGAGGAGTTGACCCAGCACAGAATTGTATTGTTCGATAGATGGGATTAATGTTGTTTGTGGATGCGAAAACAACTCACTTGCTTTCAAATCCATTGCGAGGTCACTATGATTTATTGTTTTTAGCTTCCGAAACGTAATTGTCCCTCTAGGCGATCGTGATTAAGTTCACGGGCTCTGTAGTGATGGGCTCTGTAACAGAGCCAGCGAGACATTACTCCTATCGTTTCCGAAATTGATGTACTGATGTTGTTGGTACTTCCTTCAGGGGTTGTTAGTGGATTTATGTTCTGAGAATCGAGGGGGCAGTGTTAGAAGCTGCTGTTCACTAAGTGTTGATTGGAGAAGACTTTCCATATATTTCTTGTAGCAGACTGCGTTTGGGTAGACATTTTTGCACCGAAAAAGAAAGTGAGCTAAGTCCTCTGGTTCAACTTGACAATATAGGACAGCTATCTGATTCACACCCGCCAGTGAATCTGTTTCTTGTACTCTGTAGAGTGTAGTGTCCAGTGCAAATCTGTGCTTTAATCGTAGCTCTTTGTACATCTCTTACATCTGATGAATTAGTCCAAATATGGTGTGAGATACCAATCTGACACTTCGCAATACATAGATGCTGCAAGTGCTCTTACTATGGGCTTCGTCGCGGAGTGAATTGGTCCAGAACGAGTTGACATTAATACAAACTTTGGTACTCCATGCTAATTTCTCAACAGGATTCTCTAGAAGGCGGAGTGGACTGCCCAGATTGTACTTCTTGAATAAGGCAGCAACCATTGAAAACCAGCACCTTTCTATTGGTTGAGTCATGATAAGCTGACGATATGCTAATTTTGCAATAGTAGAGTCTCGTTGACGCGCTATTGCTCCAAACAGAGTTAACCGCCTAGCATCAATTTCTGCTCCTATGGGTCTAGCTCCTAGTAGAAGATATATGGCTGCTTTCGCACAGGTTTTGGGGAGATGCCGTATATATCTGAGAATGCTCCTGTGGAATAGTTCTAGGGCATCCATCTCCTGCTTTATCCATATTGACTCGAGCCCATGTATATAGCAAGGTAGTATATAAGTGATGTACAGTTTGTAGGCTACTGTTGGTGGAAGACCATTAAGTCCGTGTAGACCGATTCCCATGAGCATATATAGCGTACGTCGCCCTTTACTAATTCTATCACTGATGAATGATGACAGCTGAGATGAAAGATTAATATTTCTGGTCAGACCTAAGTGTGTGAACTCTTCGCAGACAATAACTGGGTTTCCATTAAGATGCCAGTAGTGACTGCTGCTCCAAGTATCTGATGGGATGCTGGTGTTGAAGACAGAAATAATAGTCGTTTTAGTAGGATGAAGCTTATATCTTTCATAATTAGCATATGACTGGACTGTAGACAGACTGAGTTGAAGATCATTGGTCGTGTCAGACATAAGCACCAGGTCGTCAGCACAGGCCACCCCGTCGATGTATATTGTGCCAATCTTTAGCCCTGAGTTTTGCTTGCCAAGATCTAATAGCAGGTCATTGATGTAGACTTTGTAGTCATAGGCACTGGTCACGCCTCCCTATCTAATGCCCTGATAGATCACAAGGGGACTACTTATAAGATCCTCATGTTTAATCTTTGCAGTTAGGTTCGTGTGTGATAGCCTTTTCAGTTGCAGCCAATGCCCGCAAAGGCCATAGTTATATTTTCTAATTAACGAGTCATGGTTCACGACATCGAATGCTTTTTGTGCATCAACACTTGCCACATAGAGCGCTGATTGTCGATTCTTGGCATTGAGGATTGCTTCGGTGATGATAACTGCTGCCATAGCTGGTGATGCATTTGCAGTGAACCCATACTGAAGATCATCTTGTACCCTTATATGTGATAGTACAGGGAAATACAATGAACAAGACATCATTTTCTATCTTTTATGAAACAATTGGCTTTGCCAATAGCACTTTTAATTAGTAACTTTGTACTCTAAATACCAGATACCTATACAAGGAATCATATGAAAGAGAAATGTTGACTACAATGATTTAATTGGACGGGGAGCTATTGCTGCCTAAAGTAGCAACAGTTTTCAGTCAAATTATTTTCAAAATATCCAACAACCGTCCTCTATATTGTTGCCCTGCAATGTTGATAACAGGCTTCAAGATTAAAGAGGTTAATCTTTAAATGTTTTATTCAGGACTTTAGCTGTTATGTAAGATCTCGCACCTGTGCATGAATCCCCAGTACTCTATTCAAACAGTCTGCTGGTCAGTAGTGACTCTTGTCAATACAATATAATCTAAACACACTCAGTTATATAAAATAAATATATAAAAATAGGATAATTGAACGATTCTACTTCTCAATCAAAAGTTTTCCTTCCGAATTAAAAAAAACACCTGATTTCAGGGTTTTTATTGAAGCTTGTAGAATAGTTTTCACAACTTTGACAGCAGGTTATTGCTACTGTGAGAAACATTCACTTTCTTTCAAATAATCAGTGCATGATTTAACCCTTTCACTGATGAATTCCCCATATCTCATTTTCAAACATACCATACAGGAAACCTTTTGAATATTGTAAAATTAATTTGACTGCATGGAAGCCATTGCTGCCTTAGGAAGCAACAGATTCTAGGTAAATTAATTTCAAAATATTAATCATAATATAAACGAAATCACGGATTTCTTTTTTCACGAGAGAGTTGATACTTACCTCCCTAATACTCTTTGATATTGCTAAATATCGGCTTACACTCAATAAAACACTCAGATTAAAAAGGTTAGGTGCCCCTACTGGGCAGGGAGTCACAGGGCAGTCCGGCGGATGCCAGGCCCACCACCGCGCATGCGCAGACTAGCACTTCCTCTGACTAATTTATTGGCTGACACCATGCAACTTACACGAGCCTGAAGACCGAGCCTCTGTGGTGCGGAGAGGCCGGGTCCGTATTAGGGAGGTAAGTATCAACTCTCTCGTGAAAAAAGCAATCCATGATTTCGTTTATTTCACTTCAAGAGTATACTTACCTCCCTAATACTCTTTGATATTGCCAGAATTCGTCAGGGAATTCGGCGGGAGGGAGGCGAGGTCAAAAGACCAGCTCTTCCCTATGCGCTTTTCTGCGTTTAAGGCACTTAAACTTCTGAAACTGTGTGAAAACACAATCAGGATTAGACACGAACATCGGCTAACACAAACCGATGGATGACCGAATGTCATATGCGCTCCCCGCCCCCTCTTCTTGGGAGGAAGACTGAATGACCTCAATGTCCCATACGCTCTCTATGTACAAGTGCCATGTACTAGAGGACAAGAGACGAAAAGGTGTCCGCTATTCCTGAGTACATTGTTTGTACCGGTTTAATGCTCGGACTGGACACCATGCTTTAGAATTAGGATCATATCTAGTTAAAGCTGGTAAAAATATGGGTTGACCTGGATATTTCAAAGACTGATTTTTAGCCATGAAATTAATCCTAGGTAGAAGCTTAAGACCTTCCCCTGTAACCACAAAATGGTCTGCCTCGGCTGATAAGGCATGAATTTCACTTCTACGCTTAGCCGAGGCCGCAGCAATTAAAAATACAGTTTTAAGAGTCAACATTTTCATAGAAATGGAACTAAGTGGTTCAAAAGGCTTTTCACCTAGTACCTGAAGCACTAGAGATAAACTCCAAGACAGAATCACAAGGGGATTCCTTGGTCTTAGATTGCCCATGCCTTTAATTAAAATATTTAATGTACTTACTTCATCACTTCCCCTATTAGCCAAGCAAGGGATAACTGTCATTAAAGCTGATTTATAACCAGCAATAGAGTTAGGCTGGAGGCTACAGGCAACATACAGGTGACAGAGGAAAATGGCTGCTTGCTCAGAAAAGCCCTCCTTAATTCTAGATTCCTTGACAACATCCACGCAGTCAATCTGAACATTGGCGGATTGTTGTGAAGGGCCTTGCCCTGGAAGATAATGTTGTCCATCAGAGGCAGAGGAACCGGATTGCAGACTAGAAGGTCCAGCAGATCCGTATACCATGATCGGCTTGGCCAATTTGGGGCGATCAGAAGCACTTGGCACTCCTCTTGTCTGATTTTCTGAAGAATTTTTGGAATCAGGATTGCTGGAGGGAATGCGTATGCATACATTCCCACCCAGCTGAGAGCTAACGCATCTGTTGCGAACGCGCTTGGATCTGGAATCGGAGAGACGTACGTCATCATCTTCGCATTCTTCTTCGTTGCGAATAAATCTATGTTGGGTTTCCCCCAGTGGTCGAACAGACGATCCGCCACACATTGATTTAGTTGCTATTCCGTCAGTAAAATACTCATCCTTCGGCTCAATGAGTCTGCTAACAGATTTAGCCTTCCTGGAATATGAACTGCTTTCAAGGTAATCCTGTAATTCAGGCACCAGCAAAGCAGTTTCCAAGTCATCATACAGAGACTGGGCGACTTCGTTCCACCCTGGCGGTTTATGTAAGTCACTACTGTTGAGTTGTCCGATCGAATTAGAACACCCTTGCCCTGAACTTTCTGAAAGAAATGTTCCAGGCCCAGGACTACTGCTTGTAATTCCAGTAGATTCCAAAGCCCTGATATCGTAGATTCTTCTAGGCAAGCTCCCACCCCTCCATCGATGCATCTGTATACATCGTTACCTGAGGGTGAGGAGGTGTTAGCATAACCCCCGCCAAGAGATTCTCTGTCTTCAACCACCATTGAAGGTGGTGAATTAGAGCCTCCAGCACTGACACGTTTGAGTCCAGTGAACCTGTACTCTGGGTCCATTGCGTCATGAGAAATAACTGGATCGGCCGCCTGCGTAAGGCCGCCTGAGGAATGACTGGTTCCAGAGAAACCATCAACCCCAGCATTCTCAAGTAAACACGTGCCAGGACATGACGACTGGTGCACACTGACCGTATTACTGAGATGAGTATCTGAACCCTCTCCTGAGTAGGATAAACATATCCTGTCTCTAGATCGAAGAACATTCCCAGGTAAACAAACTTCTGGGATGGAGTAAGCTCTGATTTTTGGAAATTGATTATCCAGCCTAAGTCTGTGAGAGTTTTCAAAACTATCTCCAGATTCGCCGATAAACTTTCCCGGTTGTGTGCTTTTAACAGCCAGTCGTCTATGTATGTGTGGACTGCTATGCTTCTCCTGTGGAGGTATGCTGTTATCGCAAGAACCACTCTGGTGAAGACCTGAGGAGCCGTGGAAATTCCGAAGGGTAACACCGTGAATTCCCACTGTCTGCCCTGGAATGCAAATCTCAGGAAGCGACGGAAACTCCTCGCTATAGGAATTCCCCTCTCCAACCCTGCCATCACCGATTTCAGTCTCCATCTTGAAACTGGGTGTCTCTATGAACTTGTTCAATGGCTTGAGGTTGAGAATTGGTCTCCACCCTCCGGTGCTTTTCGTTACTAAGAACACGGTTGAATAGAAGCCCGGGCACTTTTGCGCCGGTTGAATTGCCCCTTTTTGTATGAGGGAGTTTATCTCTTCCTCTACACACAACCTTTGATCTGGATCTCTTGGGATCCGAGTCCAGATTGGCACCAGAGAGTCGCGACGTTGGGCCTGTCATCCAATCGAGATGATACCCGACTGAAAGCCATCGCAAGACTAAACGGTCCTGAGTTAACCGTTCCCACTCTTGCTTGTGGTGGGCCAACATGCCTCCCACTGGACCACCTAGGGAGAGAGGTGGACACAAGGAGTGCAAGAGTGGCACTGTCTCCTTGGCCTGAAACACCGGAGTGGTTCTCACCGTGGTAACCGGCCCATCAGGCACGATTACCACGACCAGATCCTCGCGCGCCACGACCAACACCGCGTACACCTCGGTACGCGGGTGGCTGCCTGGCTGGCTGCGCTGGAGGAGCCTGCACCCCCCTCACTGCCGGCCGAATCGCACGTGGCCGAGGCCGACGTTGCGCTGGTGGCTGGCCTCTGACATGGCCACCTCCACCTCGAGCCTGCAGGGGATGGTACGCAGGGGGTGCTGCGCAAACGCGCTCCCTACGGAGCACCTCAAACTGTTCGCGCAGTGCCCTCTGGTTGTTGACCAGAGTGACCATCTAATGGACGTGCTTGCATCCCTCACCTCCAAAGAGACCAGGACCTGCCATAGGCGTATGCAGTAGCCATTGTACAGGTCCTGGGACGGGCACAGGTTGTCCAATGCAAACGTGCGCCTCGCCCGGACACTTCTGGTCACAGCCCGAGTCAAACAATCCAGAGCCAGGTTGATTCCATCCTGGATGGCTCTCTGGACAGCTATCCGGCTAGGCTGGCGTGATGCGGATGCTGTCACTACCCCTTGCAACAGCTGGAAGACATGAGAAAGCGCCACAATAGACGCTCTCCCACTCTCCTCCGCATCGCGCAACGCGGTATTGGCCGAACGCAATGCGTTCGAACACAGTGCTCCCATGTCAGAACGGGAACCTGGACATGTGTCTTCACCTAATGCCACGCGGTCATCTACGCTCGGCTTAGGTACCACACCGTACCTCTGATACTCCACGGGTACGATGCGGCAGCGCCTTGCAACCTCGCGAGGGGCCTTCGCGAGACATCCATGCACCTTGATGGACGTTTCCGCCGCCGAGAACATATCAACAATATGTTCTGCCAGCGGCAGAGATGGCATGGTGCTAACAGTCGACTTACCAGCTAACCACGGCCGGTGGTCTCGCTGGCTAGCCGACTGTTCCACGGGCAGGTCTGACCTGACGCTTATAAGCCATTGACAAGCGTCCAACCAATCCTCCTCCATGGCTACCTGCGAAAGCTCTACAAGACGAGGGCCTTCGTCTTCCTCCTGAGCATTCACAGGCGAGCTTGAAGCTGGATAGCCTGACACTCCTGGCAAGCCAGAGAAAGCATGCGGGCCCGAAAGAGCAGGCATGTTAATCTGACTGGCTTGTCCAGGAGTAGGCGCCACACCACAGCCCTGGCCAGAACCAGCTATATGGCCATCAGGTCCAACCCGGGCCACCTTCTAAGCCGTGAATCCTACTCCTGCATGAGTAGAACCATGGACAATGTCGCCTGTATTCCCCGCGAGGGGTGCACAGACGTCAATGTCCATGGTCATGACATCAGAAGGAGAACCCAGTAGATAATCCTCTTCTTCCTGGCCAGAAAGATTAGACTCCGGGTCTGCAAAGAGAGCTAACCAGGACTGGCCAGGAAAGGTGCCATAGGAGGTACTGGCACCTGCGGTGTGCAGACACAAGCACCAGGTTCCAGCAACCGTCCACGGACAACCAGCGCGGCAAGCCTGCTGCCAGTGTCCTGGAACGGCGCCTCTAATGGGGCCACCTCTGAGTCATCGAAAACTGGTAGAGGCCTAAAGAAACTAGACTCAGAGGCGGGGATTATCGGCTCCGAAGCAGATGAAGAGGACAACAAAGGATTTGATCCAGGAAGCATGCTACAGAGCAACTCTGGAACCAAATCCTTGATTGTCCTCTTCATCTCTCCCAACATCTCACTACGGAAGGCCTCCATGTCCACTGAAGACGAGGCCTTCCTCTTACCCTTTTTACTCATTACCTCTCTCTTTTGTTTCCTCTCTTCCTCCACGATCTTATCCTTCGCCTGCAATGATAAGAAATCCGCCATTAGATCCCCCCCCCCCACTGCTTACATACATCACATTTAAGTAACGGGCCACAAGGACTACACTGGAAACATAAATGTGGGATAAATCTTTCCTTGAGGAAACGACCACAAGACGGACAACCAGGTCTCTGAAACAGGCCAGAAGACGAAGACAATGAGTATTTTAGTTAAGGTTAGAAAACTCAAAACCAAAATAAAAGGAGAGGAAAAGGTGTTCATAAAGAGCACCTATCAGATATTAGAAAACCAGCATTGGGCAAAACTTTAATTGTTAATAAAGTGCAAGGCTGATTATGACGTCATAATTTCAACAAAGAAATTAAATCGATCCGAAACAAACATCCAGGTGTAAGTCGAATTGTATTCATATCCAGAACATCCTGACTAGAAAGATAGAATATTCAGGCTACACAAACATCAGATAAACAATGATAAAATGGCAAAAGTTTATATAATTATTTTCAAATATAAGAGAAGTGCCTCATATCATTAACTAGAATACCTGATTCTTTGCATAGACAAACCATCCAATCTGATGAACTGGAACACTCCACCAATACTATGACCTCTTAACTCTCTCCACCCTAAGGGGAAAGGAATTGGACCAAGAGGGCAAGGTGAGAAGACCTTCTTACGAGGCCTCCGAATCACTGGACAGACTTTTTGGTTAGATAACCTAACACTATTAGTAGGAAATGGAACCTTGGTGGAGAGAAAACAAACCCTCTGTTGATGTGATGTCCTGTACAATCATAAACAGATACCTGTGGACATAAACACAAAGAGAGATTAGTATTACATAGCGCCATTTTGAAACAAACCAACTATATTAGGCACTTATCTCGATAAATGCGAGTCCCGGAAACACATTACAATGGGATAAACTCGCTAAAATATACTAGAAGTCACCTGATGGATAGGTCCTGGGCCCTCCTCTGGCGAATTAGTACGTTCTGCCATCTCTTACAGGCGATTACACTTCTAATATTTTGATTAATTGACTTAGAATAGCTTAGAAAAGCTTTAAGCATGAAAACATGTGTTGACCCTCTGCCAATAAATTAGCAAAGAGGAAGTGCTAGTCTGCGCATGCGCGGTGGTGGGGCTGGCATCCGCCGGACTGCCCTCTGACTCCCTGTCCAGTAGGGGCACCTAACTTTTTTAATCTGAGTGTTTTATTGAGTGTAAGCCGATATTTAGCAATATCAAAGAGTATTAGAGAGGTAAGTATACTCTTGAAGTGAAAAGTTTTATATTATAAAGTATATAATTTTTCAGGCATTTGTGGATGAAAGGGTTAATAGTCTCAGTTTTGATAGCTTTATTTAATTCTTAATTTGGCTAATTTCTATCTGATTGTCAAAATCTAAACGCTATTAAGATCATCTCGGAATTTAGATATAAACGATGAATTAAATAGAGTGAAATGTAAGTTTTAAAGATTTTAAGGCAATATCCTACATGGGAAAATGATCACCTGCTTGAGGCCTATTTAGTCAGGTAATGCCTCCATAGAATAGACAATTACAAGACATGTTTACATTAGATACGATACCCATTCCATTCTATATACAATATCAGAAAGAATTAAATAAATCAAAAATTCAATAAACAGGCATTTTTATGTGTCTGTATACGATAGATAATATTTGTATTTGTTAACATTGTGAATGCCATATTTGTATATGTATTTGAAAGAAACAGAAATCCTAAATTTGTATTTGTATTTGATCAACCGTATTTGACCCCAGGCCTGGAGACATGCAATTCCTACACCGTGTCAGTGTTAAGAGTTAAAGCCTAGCATAGAATCATTTATGATGTAATGATTATGACGTCATCCTACACACCGCTTAGCTGATTATGATGTCATATGACGGCATTACCCTGGAAAGGTCTATTAACCATTTAACGAAGCAGGATTCATCAAGAGAATCAAAATTTATGTTTAGTGAATGACAATTTGCAGGCCAAAAGAAGAGTATTTTTTAAATTTTGACTGATTTATTTATAGTGCTAGTACTATAATCGCCACCGCTAAATCAATTTTCAGTGCATATCTGTTTAACCCATTTCATCCTGTTAGCCTGTGAGAGACGTTTCTTATATGTGACCTTGTTAGAGGATGTTATGTATTTCAAAGTATTTGATGCATTTGAAACACTCCAGTTAGCCAGGAAATGCGCTTACCCACATTGAGGCTCTGGTCAGCCAGCACATACTCTTACCCACATTGAAGCTACAGTTAGCCGGGACATGCACTTACACAATGAGGCTCTGGTTAGTCAGCACATACACTCACACACATTGAGGTGCCAGTTAGCTGGAACATTCACTTACACATATTGAGGCGCCAGTTAGCTGGAACATGCACATACACACATTGAGGCTCTAGTTAGCCAGCACATACACTTACACACATTGAGGCTCTGGTTAGTCAGCACATACACTTACACACATTGAGGCTTCGGTTAGTCAGCACATACACTTACACACATTGAGGCGCCAGTTAGCTGGAACATGCACTTACACATATTGAGGCGCCAGTTAGCTGGAACATGCACTTACACACATTGAGGCTCTAGTTAGCCAGCACATACACTTACACACATTGAGGCTTCGGTTATTCAGTCCATGCACTTACACATTGAGGCGCCAGTTAGCCAGGACATGCAATTCCACACACTGAGGCTCCAGTTAGTCAGCACATACACTTACACACATTGAGGCGCCAGTTAGCTGGAACGTGCACTTACACACATTGATGCTCTAGTTAGTCAGCACATACACTTACACACATTGAGGTGCCAGTTAGCCAGAACATACACTTACACACATTGAGGCTCTGGTTAGTCAGCACATACACTTACACACATTGAGGTGCCAGTTAGCTGAAACATGCACTTACACACAATGAGGCTCTGGTTAGTCAGCACATACACTTACACACATTGAGGCGCCAGTTAGCTGGAACATGTACTTACACACATTGAGGCTTCGGTTAGTCAGCACACGCTTACACACATTGAGGCGCCAGTTAGCTGGAACATGCATTTACACACATTGAGGCTCTAGTTAGCCAGCACATACACTTACACACATTGAGGCTTCGGTTAGTCAGCACATACACTTACACACATTGAGGTAACAGTTAGCCAAGACATGCACTACAACACACTGAGGCTCCCGTTAGCCAGCACATACACTTACACACATTGAAGCTTCGGTTAGTCAGCACATACTCTTACACACATTGAGGGTGCCAGTTAGCTGGAACATGTACTTACACACATTGAGGCTTCGGTTAGTCAGCACACACTTACACACATTGAGGCGCCAGTTAGCTGGAACATGCACTTACACACATTGAGGCGCTAGTTAGCCAGCATATACACTTACACACACTGAGGCTTTGGTTAGTCAGGACATGCACTTACACACGTTGAGGCGCCAGTTAGCCAGGACATGCACTTCCACACACTGAGGCTCTGGTTAGTCAGCACATACACTTACACACATTGAGGCACCAGTTAGTTGGAACATGCACTTACACACATTGAGGCTCTAGTTAGCCAGCACATACACTTACACACATTGAGGCTTCAGTTAGTCAAGCCATGCACTTACACACATTGAGGCGCCAGTTAGCCAGGACATGCACTTCCACACACTGAGGCTCCTGTTAGTCAGCACATACACTTACACACATTGAGGCACCAGTTAGCTGGAATATGCACTTACACACATTGAGGCTCTAGTTAGCCAGCACATACACTTACACACATTGAGGCTTCGGTTAGTCAAGCCATGCACTTACACACATTAAGGCGCCAGTTAGCCAGGACATGCACTTCCACACACTGAGGCTCCTGTTAGTCAGCACATACACTTACACACATTGAGGCACCAGTTAGCTGGAATATGCACTTACACACATTGAGGCTCTAGTTAGCCAGCACATACACTTACACACATTGAGACTTTGGTTAGTCAGGACATGCACTTACACACAATGAGGCACCAGTTAGCCAACACATGCACTTCCACACACTGAGGCTCCCGTTAGCCAGCACATGCACTTTCCCACATTGAGGCTTCGGTTAGCCAGCACATACATACATTTACACACATGAGGCTCCGGTTAGTCGGCATATACACTTACCCACATTGAGGCTCCAGTTAGCCAAGATATATACTTACACACATCAAGGCTCTGGTCAGCCCGCACAGGCTATATCTTGATTCTAACCCCTCCCATAGGCTTACTATGGGCTTTCGGTTTGCCACAAAATCTGGTTAAAACACTATAAATATAATTATCTATAATGTTTTCAATGTTTACAGCATTTTAATAAGGCAATACTTCTATGATGCTTTTTTTGCTATACGAAGAAAGTGGCAAAACTAAATAACAGAAATAAATGCGAGTTACCACTTTTCGTGAGGGGTAAGAATAAGGATATAGCCCCAGCACATACATTTAGCCACATCAAGGCTCTGGTTCAGTCAGCACATACACTTAGCCACATCGAGACTCTGGTTCAGCCAGCACATACAGGTTGCCAACATTGAGGCGCTGGTCACACATACACTTACCCACATTGAGGCTCCGGTTAGCAGGGACATACATATCAAAGTCCAGCAGTTTGCTACCATCATGTGACATGATTACGTGACCAGTGAACTGACCTGGGGTGAACCAGAATGGCAGATATGGGGGCTCATTCAGTTGAAACTCAGCATGAACTCTGAAAGTCAGAAAATTGAACACAAAATAAATGATGAAACCAAGGATCACCTGGATCAAACTGTATCAAGAAGCTCAAGGGTCTAAGGTGTTCGCTCACCTGGCAGAGCAGTAGTTGAACAGATTGCTATCTTAATATTAGCCAGATATGAAGACTATAATAACCTAGGATTTTTCCAGCAAAGGTTGGTTAAAATTCTATAAGCCCTTCAGTAGCAGTGTTTTAACTGATTCACTCAAAATCTCAGAAAAGATCAAATGACCTCAAAGCAAATTTACAATACTCATAGATCTATACAATCACCTTTAACAGAAGATACTCATAGATACATACAATCACCTTTAACAGAAGATACTCATAGATACAATCACCTTTAATAGAAGATACTTATAGATCCACACAGCTACCTTTAACAGAAGATACTCATGTAGATCCATACAGCTACCTTTAACAGAATATACTCATGTAGATCCATACAGCTACCTTTAACAGAATATACTCATGTAGATCCATATAGCTACCTTTAACAGAAGATACCCATAGATCCATACAGCTACCTTTAACAGAAGATACTCATAGATCCATACAGCTACCTTTAACAGAATATACTCATAGATCCATACAGCTACCTTTAACAGAAGATACCCATAGATCCATACAGCTACCTTTAACAGAAGACTCATAGATCCATACAGCTACCTTTAACAGAAGAGACGCATAGATCTATACAATCACCTTTAACAGACTATATGCACAGATCTAAATGAAATCACAGATTAAACGAAATCATGGATTTCTTTTTTCACGAGAGTTGATACTTACCTCCCCAATACCCTTTGATATTGCTAAATATCGGCTTTCACTTAATAAAACACTCAGATTTAAAAAGAAAGGTGCCCCTTATGGGCAGGTAGTCAGAAGTCAGGCAGGCGGATGCCAGCCCCACCACCGCGCTTGCGCCGACCAGTACTTCCTCTGACTAATTTATTGGCTGACACACATGCAACATAATAAGAGCTTGAAGACTGAGCCTCAGTGGGGCGGAGAGGCTGGGTCCGTATTAGGGAGGTAAGTATCAACTCTCTCGTGAAAAAAGAAATCTGTGATTTCGTTTATTTCACTTCAATAGTATACTTACCTCGCTAATACTCTTTGATATTGCCAGAATTCGTCAGTGAATTCGGCGGGAGGGAGGCGAGGTCAAAAGACCAGCTCTTCCATATGCGCTTTTCTGCGATTAAGGCACTTAAACTTCTGAAATTGTGTGGAAACACAATCAGGAATAGATAGAAAACATCGGCTAACACAAACCGATGGCTGAGAGGTGACCAAAAGTCATATGCGCTCCCCCCCCAACCCACCCCCCCTCCTCTTGGGAGGAAGACAGAATGACCTCAATGTCCCATACGCTCTCTACATGCAAGTCCCATGTACTATAGGACATTAAACGAAAAGGCTTCACTTTCGTATACTCTCAATAATGAACCATATAAAACACGTACCATCACCATATTAATAACGAAGGGTCACGTGACATTACAAAAAACCATGGACAACACACACAAGACTGACCGTGTGGAAGATTGGTGCTGTCATCATCTCCCCATTGGTGAAGACTGATGCAGCCCATAAAGTAGATGTTTCCATTGATTAAATGTGAAATATATAAAAAATGAGGATACCTCATCAAAATATGTACACCTAGATTAGCATTTCAAAATCGATAAGGCGAGAGGATTCGAGGTTGTCACAGAGATAATGGTTGGTAAAACTTGACTCACAGTGCCACTGAGCTACTGACATGTCATCCACAGGAACCCCATTAAATAGGGCAGTGGAAGCCACTACACCTCGGACACTGTGAGCCTTGGCCATGTCAACTTGTTTACCTGTGGCGGATTTATGGCAAAATTGAATACACTCTACAATCCACCTGGAAATGGTGTCCTTTGACGCCCTGCCATGGGGCTCAATATATGACAACCATAACGCTGTTGGGTCCGTCCGCCAATCTTGAGTACGTTGTTTGTACCGGATTAATGCTCGGACTGGACACCATAGTTTTGAATTAGGATCAAACCTAGCCAAAGCTGGTAAAATTATCGGTTGACCCGGATATTTCAAAGACTGCTTCTTCGCCATGAAATTTATCCTGGGTAGAAGCCTAAGGCCTTCCCCTGTAACCACAAAACGGTCTGCCTCGGCTGACAAGGCATGAATCTCACTCCTACGCCTAGCCGAGGCCGCAGCAATTAAAAATACAGTTTTAAGCATCAACATTTTCATAGAAATGGAGCTTAGTGGTTCAAACAGCCTATCAGCTAGCACCTGAAGCACTAGTGATAAACTCCAAGACGGAATCACTGGGGGATTCCTTGGTCTTAGATTGCCCATGCCTTTGATTAAAGTATTTAATGTATTTACTTCATCACTTCCCCTATTAGCCAAGCAAGGGATAACTGTCATTAAAGCTGACTTATAGCCAGCAATAGAGTTAGGCTTGAGGCTATAGGCATCATACAGGAGACCGGAAATCGGCTACTACCTGAATAGATGAATCCATTGGATTAATACATCTTTTTTAGCACCATTCTGCAAATCTGTTGATTTTATAATTATATGCTCTGGAGGTTGACCCCCCCTCCTGGCTTTTGCCATGAACATGGCTGCTTGCTCAGAAAAGCCCTCCTTAATTCTAGATTCCTTGACAACATCCGCGCAGTCAATTGGAACATTGACGGATTGTTGTGAAGGTTCTTGCCCTGGAAGATAATATTGTCCATCAGAGGCAGAGGAACCGGATTGCAGACTAGAAGGTCCAGCAGATCCGTATATCATGATCGGCTTGGCCAATTTGTGGCGATCAGAAGCACTTGGCACTCCTCCTGTCTGATTTTCTGAAGAATTTTTTGAATCAGGATTGCTGGAGGGATAGCTAACGCACCTGTTGCGAAAGCGCTTGGATCTGGAATCGGAGAGACGTACGTCGTCATCTTCGCATTCTTCTTCATTGCGAATAAATCTATGTTGGGTTTCCCTCAGTGGTCGAACAAATGATCCGCCACACATTGATTTAGTTGCCATTCCGTAGGTAAAACACTCATCCGTCAGCTCAATGAGTCTGCTAACAGATTTAACCTTCCCGGAATATGAACTGCCTCCAACAAAGCAGTTTCCAAGTCATCATACAGAGACTGGGCGACTTCGTTCCGCCCTGGCGGTTTATGTAAGTCACTACTGTTGAGTTGTCTGATCGAATTAGAACACTCTTGCACTGAACTTTCTGTAGGAAATGTTCCAGGCCCAGGACTACTGCTCGTAATTCCAGTAGATTGATATGTTCCTTTGACTGTTCCAGATTCCAAAGCCCTGATATCGTGAATTCTTCCAGGCAAGCTCCCCACCCCTCCATCGATGCATCTGTATACATCGTTAACCGAGGGTGATGAGGGGTTAACATTACCCCTGCCAGGAGATTCTCTGTCTTCAACCCCCATTGAAGGTGATGAATTAGAGGCTCCAACACTGACACGCTTGAGTCCAGTGAACCTGTACTCTGGGTCCATTGTGTCATGAGAAATAACTGGATCGGCCGCCTGTGTAAGGCTGCCTGAGGAATGACTGGTTCCAGAGAAACGATCAATTCCAGCATTCTCAGATAAACCCATGCCAGGACATGACGACTGTTGCACACTGACTGTATTACTGAGATGAGTATCTGTACCCTCTCCTGAGTAGGATAAACATATCCTGTCTCCAGATCGAAGAACATTCCCAGGTAAACAAACTTCTGGGATGGAGTAAGCTCTGATTTTTGAAAATTTATTATCCAGCCTAAATCTGTGAGAGTTTTCAAAACTATCTCCAGATTTGCTGATAAACTTTCCTGGTTGTGTGCTTTTAACAGCCAGTCATCTATGTACGTGTGGACTGCTATGCTTCTCCTGCGGAGGTATGCTGTTATCACAAGAACCACCCTGGTGAAGACCCGAGGAGCCGTAGAAATTCCGAAGGGTAACACCCTGAATTCCCACTGTCTGCCCTGGAATGCAAATCTCAGGAAGCGACGGAAACTCCTCGCTATAGGAATGTGGAAATAAGCATCCTTCAAATCTATTGAAGCTGTCCACATTCCCTTCTCCAACCCTGCCAACACCGATCTCACACTTTCCATCTTGAAACTGGGTGTGTCTATGAACTTGTTCAATGGCTTGAGGTTGAGAATTGGTCTCCACCCTCCAGTGCTTTTCGTTACCAAGAACACGGTTGAATAGAAGCCCGGGCAATTTTGCGCCGGGTGAATTGCTTGCTTGAGTATATAAACGAAATCAAGGATTTCTTTTTTCACGAGAGAGTTGATACTTACCTCCCTAATACTTTTGATATTGCTAAATATTGGCTTTCACTCAATAAAACACTCAGATTAAAAACAGTTAGGTGCCCCTACTGGGCAGGTAGTCAGAGGTAGTCCGGCGGTTGCCAACCCCACCACCGCGCATGCGCCGACTACTACTGCCTCTGACTAATTTATTGGCTAACACATGCAACTACCAAGGGCCTGAAGATCGAGCCTCTGTGGGGTGGAGAGGCCGGGTCCGTATCTAGGGAGGTAAGTATCAACTCTCTCGTGAAAAAAGAAATCCTTGATTTCGTTTATTTCACATCAAGAGTATACTTACCTCCCTAATACTTTTGATATTGCCAGAATTCGAAAGTGAATCTGGCGGGAGGGAGGCGAGGTCAAAAGACCAGCTCTTCGCTATACGCTTTCACGCGTTTAAGGCACTTATGACGTCTGAAATGTGTGAGAACACAGTCAGGATTTGACAAACCATCGGATAACACAACCGATGCATGAGAGATGACCGAATGTCATATGCGCTCCCCACCCCCTCCTGGGAGGAAGACTAGATGACCTCAATGTCCTATACGCTCTCTACGTACTAGTGCCAAGTACTATAGGACAGAGACGAAAAGGCTCCATTTTCGTATACTCTCTATGATGAACCACCTCCCACATAAACCATCACCATATTAATAATAATGGGTAACGTGACAATACAAGTAACAATGAACAACACATGAACAAGACTGACCTTGTTGAACTTGGAAGCTATCATCATGATCCCAGTAGAGAAGCCTGATGCAGTCCCGACAAGTGGTTGTTACCATCGCTAAATTGCGAAGTATATAAGCAATGCGGAAGCACTCCTCACAAAATGTAAAAACGATTAATGTTTCAAAATCGACAAGGCGAGAGGGTTAGAGGTGTCACGGAGGTAATGGTCTGTAAAACTCGACTCACAGTGCCACTGAGCCACGGACATAATGTCATCCACAGGGACCCCACTAAACAGGGCAGTGGATGCCACGACACCGCGGACACTGTGAGCCTTGGCCACATCAACCTTTCTCCCGGTGGCGGATTTGTGGCAAAACTGAATACACTCCACAATCCACCTAGAAATGGTGTCCTTAGACGCCCTGCCATGGGGTTCAATATATGACAACCATAACGCTGATAGGTCGGTACGCCACTCCGAAGTACGCTGTTTGTACCGGAGCAGCGCCCGGACGGGGCACCATGCTTTAGAATTAGGATCATATCTAGTTAAAGATGGCAAAAAAATAGGTTGACCTGGATATTTCAATGACTGATTCTTAGCCAAGAAATTAATCCTAGGTAGAAGCTTAAGGCCTTCCCCTGTAACCACAAAACGGTCATCCTCGGCTGATAAGGCGTGAATCTCACTCCTACGCCTTGCCGAGGCCGCAGCAATTAAAAATACAGTTTTAAGCGTTAACATTTTCATAGAAATGGAACTAAGTGGTTCAAAAGGCTTATCTCCTAGTACCTGAAGCACCAGAGATAAACTCCAAGACGGAATCAGTGGAGGATTCCTTGGTCTTAGATTGCCCATGCCTTTAATTAATACATTTAATGTACTTACTTCATCACTCCCCCTATTAGCCAAGCAAGGGATAACAGTCATTAACGCTGATTTGTAACCAGCAATAGAGTTAGGCTTGAGGCTATAGGCATCATATAGGTGACAGAGGAAATCAGCCACTACCTGAATAGATGAGTCCATTGGATCAATACATCTTTTTGAGCACCACTCTGCAAATCTGTTGATTTTATAATTATATGCTCTGGAGGTTGACCCCCTCCTGGCTTTGGCCATAAACATGGCCGCTTGCTCAGAAAAGCCCTCCTTAATTCTAGATTCCTTGACAACATCCACGCAGTCAATCTGAACATTGACGGATTGTCGTGAAGGACCTTGCCCTGGAAGATAAGGTCGTCCATCAGAGGCAGAGGAACCGGACTGCAGACCAGAAGGTCCAGCAGATCCGTATACCACGATCGGCTTGGCCAATCCGGGGCGATCAGAAGCACTTGGCACTCCTACTGCCTGATTTTCTGAAGCACCTTTGGAATCAGGATTGCTGGAGGGAATGCGTATGCATACATTCCCCCCCAGCTGATAGCTAACGCATCTGTTGCGAAAGCGCTTGGGTCTGGAATCGGAGAGACGTACGTCGTCATCTTCGCATTCTTCTTCGTTGCGAACA
Organism: Chaetoderma sp. LZ-2023a; assembly: GCA_034401795.1. Classification (NCBI taxonomy): domain Eukaryota; kingdom Metazoa; phylum Mollusca; class Caudofoveata; order Chaetodermatida; family Chaetodermatidae; genus Chaetoderma; species Chaetoderma sp. LZ-2023a. The sequence goes on from JAVVLW010001021.1 coordinate 62,239, forward strand.
AATCGATGTTGGGTTTCCCCCAATGGTCGAACAGACGATCCGCCACACATTGATTTAGTTGCCATTCCGTGGGTAAAACACTCATCCTTCGGCTCAATGAGTCTGCTAGCAGATTTAGCCTTCCCGGAATATGAACTGCCTTCAAGGTGATCCCATGATCTAGGCACCAACAAAGCAGTTTCCATGTCATCATACAGAGACTGGGCGACTTCGTTCCGCCCTGGCGGTTTATGTAAGTCACTACTGTTGAGTTGTCTGAACGAATTAGAACAATCTTGCCCTGAACTTTCTGTAAGAAATGTTCCAGGCCCAGGACTACTGCTCTTAGCTCTAGTAGATTGATATGTTCCTTGGACTGATCCAGATCCCAAAGCCCTGATATTGTGGACTCTTCCAGACAAGCTCCCCACCCCTCCATCGATGCATCTGTATACACAGTCACCTGAGGGTGGGGAGGGGTTAGCAAAACCCCCGGCAAGAGATTCTCTGTATTCAACCACCATTGCAGGTGGTGAATCAGAGACGCCAACATTGACACGTTGGAGTCCAGCGAACCTGAACTCTGGGTCCACTGTGTCATGAGACACAACTGGATCGGGCGCCTGCGCAAGGCGGCCTGCGGAATGACTGGTTCCAATGAAACCATCAACCCCAGCATCCTCAAGTAAACCCGTGCCAGGACATGACGACTGTCGCACACCGACTGTATTACTGAGATGAGTCTTTGAACCCTCTCCTGAGTGGGATAAACATATCCCCTCTCCAGATCGAAGAACATGCCCAGGTAAACAAACTTCTGGGATGGAGTTAGCTCTGATTTTTGGAAATTGACTATCCAGCCCAAGTCCGTGAGAGTTTTCAAAACAATCTCCAGATTGGCCGATAACGTTTCCCGGGTGTGTGCTTTCAACAGCCAGTCGTCTATGTACGTGTGGACTGCTATGCTTCTCCTGCGGAGGTATGCAGTGATCGCGAGAACCACACGGGTGAAGACCCGAGGAGCCGTGGAAATTCCGAAGGGTAATACCCTGAATTCCCACTGTCTGCCCTGGAATGCAAATCTCAGGAAGCGACGGAAACTCCTCTCTATGGGAATGTGGAAATAAGCATCCTTCAAATCTATTGACGCTGTCCACATTCCTCGCTCTAACCCCGCCAACACCGAGCGCACAGTCTCCATCTTGAAACTGGGCGTCTCTATGAACTTGTTCAATGGCTTGAGGTTGAGAATCGTCCTCCACCCTCCGGTGTTTTTCGTTACTAAGAACACGGTTGAATAGAAGCCCGGGCACCACTGCGCCGGCTGAATGGCTTCCTTTTGTATGAGGGAATTTATTTCCTCCTCTATACACAACCTTTGATCTGGATCCCTCGGAATCGGAGTCCAGATCGGCACGAGAGACAGTCGCGATGGCGGGCCTGTCATCCACTTGGGACGATACCCGACTGAAAGCCATCGCAAGACTAAACGGTCCTGAGTCAACCGCTTCCACTCTGGCAAGTGGCCGGCCAAACGGCCACCCACCGGTCCACCTAGGGAGAGAGGTGGACATAAGGAGTGCGAGAGTGGCACTGTCTTCTCGGCCTGATTACCGCGACCAGATCCCCGCGCGCCACGGCCCGCACCGCGCGCACCACGGTGCGCGGGTGGCTGCCTGTCTGGCTGCGCCTGGGGAGCCTGCGCCCCCCTCGCTGCTGGCCGAATCGCACGCGGCCTAGACCGACGCTGCGCTGGTGGCTGGCCTCTGACCTGGCCAGCGCCACCTCGAGCCTGCAGGGGACGATACGCAGGGGGTGCTGCGCGAACGCGCTCCCGCCGGAGCACCTCAAACTGCTCACGCAGCGCCCTCTGGTTGTTGACCAGAGTCACCGTCTCCTGGAGGTGCCTACATCCCTCACCTCCAAAGAGACCAGGACCTGTCATAGGAGTTCGCAGCAGCCTATTATACAGGTCCTGGGACGGGCACAGGTTGTCAAGGGCAAACGTGCGCCTCGCCCGGACACTCCTGGTCACCGCCCGCGTCAAACAGTCCAGAGCCAGGTTGATACCATCCTGTATGGCTCTCTGGACTGTGACCGGGCTCGGCTGGCGTGAAGCGGATGCTGTTACTACCCCCTGTAACAGCTGGGAGACGTGGGACAGAGCAGCAATCGACGCTCTCCCACTCTCCTCCGCATCACGCAGCGCGGTATTAGCCGAACGCAACGCGTTCGAGCACAGGACACCCGTGTCAGAACGGGAGCCTGGCCGCGCATCTTCGCCCAAAGCCGCGCGATCATCTACGCTGGGCTTAGGCACCACACCGTACCGCTGGTAATCCAGTGGCACGATGCGGCAACGCCTAGCCACCTCGCCAGGGGCCTTCACGAGATGCCCATTCGCCTTAATGGACGTCTCTGCCACCTCGAACATGTCAACGACATGCTCAGCCAGCGGCAGAGATGGCATAGCGGTGGCCGTCGGCTTACCAGCTAACCACGGCCTATGGTCACGCTGGCTCGCCGACTGCTCCACGGGCAGATCTGGCCGAACACTTACCAGCCACTGGCAAGCGTCCGACCAATCCTCCTCCGTGGCTAACTGCGAGCGCTCTACTAGACGAGGGCCTTCGTCTTCCTCTTGAGCGCACGCAGTTGTACTAGACGGCGGATATGCTGATACCCCTGGCAAGCCAGGGAAAGCATGCGGGCCCGAAAGAACAGGCATGCTAAACTCCCTGGCTTGACCAGGAGCAGGCGCCGTGGTAGAGCGCGGGGTAGACACCGCCCCACCACGGCCCTGGCCAGCACCAGCGATACTCTCGGCAAGCCGAGGTACGCGGTAACCGTGGCCATCAGCACCGCCCAGGGTCACCTTCTGGACCGTGAATTCTACTCCTGCGTGAGTAGAACCATGGAACACGTCGCCTGTATTCCCCGCAAGGGGTGCACAGACGTCGTACTCCATGGCCACGTCCCCAGACGGCGACCCTAGCAGGTAATCCTCTTCCTCCTGGCCAGAAAGGTTAGGCTCCGGGTCAGCAAAGAGAGCTAACCCGGACTGGCCAGGGAAGGTGCCATAGGAGGCTTTGACACCCGCGGCGCGCGGATACCCAGGGTCTGATGAGCAGACCGCGGGTCCCAGCAACAACCGTTGTCCACGGCCCCTCGGCGCGGCACCAAGCCTGCTGCCAGGGTCTTGGACCGCCCCCATCAACGGGGCCACCTCTGAATCCCCCTCGAACAACGGAACGGACCTATGGAACTCGGATTCAGAGAAGGGGATCACCTGCTCCGAAGCAGATGCCGAGGACAACAAAGGACCTGGCCCAGGAAGCATGCTGCGAAGCAACTCTGGGACCAAATCCTTTATTGTCCTCTGCATCTCTCCCAACATTTCGGACCGGAAGGCCTCCATATCCACCGCGGATGAGGCCTTCCTCTTACCTTTCTTACCACCCTCTTTCTTCGCCTTCCTCTCCTCTTCCACCACCTTCTCCCTTGCCTGTAACGACAAAAAATCAGCCATTAGCTCACCCCCCCACTGCTTACAGACATCGCATTTTAGCAACGGTCCACAGGGACTGCAGCTAAAACACAAATGCGGTGCAAAACGGTCCTTTAAAAACCGACCACAGGACGGGCAACCAGGCCTCTGAAACAGGACAAAGGACGAGGACAATGAGCAAGACAGTTACGGTTAGAAAACTCCAAACCAAACTAAAAGAGAGGGACAGGATCATAAAGATCACTAATCAAGAAGAAACCAGCGTTGGAAAAAACTTTAAATGTTAATAAAGCGCAAGGCCGATTATGACGTCATCAATCCCTTAACAGAAATTAATCGGTCCGCAACCATCATCCAAGTGCAAGGACGAATTGTATTCATAACTAGAACATCCGCAAAAGGATATTCAGACTACACATCATCAGATACAGAATGATAACAATGGTAAAAAAAGTCATTATTTTTTCAAATAATTCATATTACCTCATATCATTAATTAGATACCTGACACCATGTATAGACAAACCATCCACCGTGATGCACTGGAGCACTCCACCAAGACTACGCCTCTTCACTCTCTCCACCTTGGGGGAAGGAATTGGATCAAGAGGGCAAAGTGAGAAGACCTTTATAGTAAGCCTCCAACTCACTGACATAGACTTCTTGGTTAGATAACCTAACAGTATTAGTAGGAAATGGAACCGCGGTGGAGAGAAACAAACCCTCCTGTGCTGAGAAGTCCACCAATAATCCAAACTGATACCTGTGGACATAAACACACAGAGAATTTAGTCTTATAAAGCACCATGTTGGAAAAACCCAACTCAAACAGGCGCCATCACGGTAAGCGCGAGTCCCGGAAACACATTACACCGGGGAAAAAACTCGCTAGAATATCATTGAAATCATCTGATAAAGAGCTCCAGTCCCCTCCACTGGTGAATTCGTTCTCTCTGACATCTTTCCTCAATAGAATTGAACTCAACAGACGTGAAAATAGGCTCAAACGCGTACGCATGTGAACCCTTTGCCAATAAATTAGCAAAGAGGAAGTAGTAGTCGGCGCATGCGCGGTGGTGGGGTTGGCAACCGCCGGACTACCTCTGACTACCTGCCCAGTAGGGGCACCTAACTGTTTTTAATCTGAGTGTTTTATTGAGTGAAAGCCAATATTTAGCAATATCAAAAGTATTAGGGAGGTAAGTATACTCTTGATGTGAAATGAGGGAACTTATTTCCTCCTCTATACACAACTGCTGATCTGGATCTCTTGGAATTTGAGTCCAGACCGGAACCAGAGACAGTCGTGATGGTGGCCCTGTTATCCAGTCGGGATGATACCTGACTGAAAGCCATCGCAAGACTAAACGGTCCTGAGTCAACCGTTCCCACTCTTGCATGTGGTTGGCCAATCAGCCTCCCACTGGTCCACCTAGGGAGAGGTGGACATAAGAAGCGCAAGAGTGGCACTGTCTCCTGGTGCCGATGCACTGGGGTAGCTCTTTCTCTGGTAATCACCCTGTCAGGTACGATTACCACGATCAGATCTTCGCGCACCACGGCCCGCACTGCGCGCACCGTGGTGCGTGGGCGGCTGCATGCGCTGGAGGCGCCCGCGCCCTCCTCGCTGCTGGCCGACGCTGCGCTGGTGGCTGGCCTCTGACCTGGCCACCGCCACCTCGAGCCTGCAGGGGATGATACGCAGGGGGAGCCGCGCGAACGCGCTCTCAACGGAGCACTTCAAATTGCTCACGTAATGCGGGGGGGGGGGGGGGCCTTCGCTAAACGTCCATGTGCCTTAATGGACGTCTCCACCGCAGTGAACATATCAACAATATGATCAGCTAATGGCAAAGATGGCATAGCGGTAACAGTCGGCTTTCCTGCCAGCCACGGGCGCTGGTCCCGTTGACTGGCTGACTGATCCACGGCAAGATCTGGCCTGACATTGATTAGCCACTGACAAGCGTCAGACCAGTCTTCCTCCGTGGTCACCTATGAACGCCCTACAAGACGAGGGCCTTCGTCATCCTCCTGAAAAATCACAGGTGTGTATGTGGCTGGAGGAACTGATACGCCTGGCAAGCCTGGCAAGCCAGAGAAAGCATGCAGGCCTGAAAGAACAGGCATACTAAACTGACTGGCTTGACCAGGAGCAGGCGCCGTGGTATTGCGTGGGGAAAATTTCGCCACCCCACGGCCCTGGCCAGCACCTGCTACACCATCGGCAAGCCGAGGTATGCGGTAAAACTGGCCATCAGATCCAGCCCGGGCTACCTTCTGCGCCGTGAACGCTACTCCTGCGTGAGTAGTACCGTGGACAATGTCGCCCGTGTTCCCTGCGAGGGGTGCACGTACGTCAATGTCCATGGCCACGGCGCCAGAAGGAGAACCCAGCAGATAATACTCTTCTTCCTGGCCAGAAAGATTAGACTCCAGGTTAGCAAAGAATGCTACCCCGGACTGGCCAGGAGAAGTACCATAGGAGGAACTGGTACCTGCATGGTGCGGATAATCCTGGCCTGATAAGCAGGCAGGTTCCAGCGGCACCTGACCACGAACAACCGGCGCGGCAAGCTTGCTGCCAGTGTTCCTACCATGGATTTCACCCTCTATTAGGGCCACCTCTGAATCATGGTCGAAAACTGATAGCTCCCTAAATAGTACTGATTCAGAGGCGGTGATTAACTGCTCCGGAGCAGATAAAGAGGACAAGGAAAGATATGGACCAGGAAGCATGCCACGAAGCAACTCTGGGACCAAATCTTTAATTGTCCTCTTCATCTCTCCCATCATCTCAATACGGAAGGCCTCCATAATATCCATAGCGGATGAGGCCTTCTTCTTACCCTTCTTACCAGAAGCCTCTTTCTTAAGTTTCCTCTCCTCCTCTGGAACCTCCCTGGTCTGCAATGATAGAAATTCAGACATTAGCTCTACGCCCACCGCCCCCACACTTTTTACAGATCTCACATTTAAGCAATGGCCCACATGGGCTGCACTGGAAGCATAAATGGGGGAAGAACTTATCCATCCTACCACATGAAGGACAACCAGGCCTCTGAAACACTCCAGAGGACGAAGACAATGAGTATTACAGATATTGAATTAAAACTTCATACTCTTCTTCCTGGCCAGAAAGATTAGACTCCAGGTTAGCAAAGAATGCTACCCCGGACTGGCCAGGAGAAGTACCATAGGAGGAACTGGTACCTGCATGGTGCGGATAATCCTGGCCTGATAAGCAGGCAGGTTCCAGCGGCACCTGACCACGAACAACCGGCGCGGCAAGCCTGCTGCCAGTGTTCCTACCGTGGATTTCACCCTCTATTAGGGCCACCTCTGAATCATGGTCGAAAACTGATAGCTCCCTAAATAGTACTGATTCAGAGGCGGGGATTATCTGCTCCGGAGCAGATAAAGAGGACAAGGAAAGCTTTGGACCAGGAAGCATGCCACGAAGCAACTCTGGGACCAAATCTTTAATTGTCCTCTTCATCTCTCCCATCATCTCAATACGGAAGGCCTCCATAATATCCATAGCGGATGAGGCCTTCCTCTTACCCTTCTTACCAGAAGCCTCTTTCTTAAGTTTCCTCTCCTCCTCTGGAACCTCCCTGGTCTGCAATGATAGAAATTCAGACATTAGCTCTACGCCCACCGCCCCCACACTTTTTACAGATCTCACATTTAAGCAATGGCCCACATGGGCTGCACTGGAAGCATAAATGGGGGAAGAACTTATCCATCCTACCACATGAAGGACAACCAGGCCTCTGAAACACTCCAGAGGACGAACACAATGAGTATTACAGATATTGAATTAAAACTCAACACAAAATAAACAAGGAGGAAGGGGCCATAAAGACCCAAGCTAATAATAATAAATCAGCGTTGGACAAAACTTTTAACTGACAGTAAGGCGCAAGGCTGATTATGACCTCATAACTTCAAGAATAAGAAGTTAAATCGATCCGAAACAAAACCTCCAGGTGTAAGGACGAATTGTAATCATATCCAGAACATCCTAACTAGACAGGAAAGTTTATACAGACTATACAAACATCAGATAAACAGTGATAAACGGCATTAAGATTTTATAAATATTTTCAAATATAATTGAAAAGCCTCATATCATAACTAGAGTACCTGAGTCTTTAGCATGGACAAACCATCTGATCTGACGAACCGGACGCTCCACCAACATTATGACCTCTTAACTCTCTCCACCTTAGGGGAAAGGAAGTGGACCAAGAGGGCAAAGTGAGAAGACCTTCATCCGAGGCCTCCAACTCACTGGGCATAATTTTTGGTTAGATAACCTAACAATGTTAGTAGGAAATGGAACCTTGGTGGAGAGAAAAACCAACTCTCTAATAATGTGATGTCCTAAACAACCGAAGGTAGATACCTGTGGACATAAACACAAAGAGAGATTAGCATTTCATAGCGCCATTTTGAAATAAACTAATTATTTTAGGCGCTTATTATGATAAACGCGAGTCCCGGAAACACATTACAACGAGATAAACTCGCTAAAATATACTAGAAGTCACCTGATGGCTAGGTCCTGGGCGCTCCTCCGGCGAATTAATCCGATCTGCCATCACTCCAGGTTGATAAAACACTTCTAATACATTAATTAAACGACTTAAACAGCTCAGAAAAGCTTTAAGCATGAAACATGTGTGAACCCTTTACCAATAAATTAGCAAAGAGGAAGTACTAGTCGGCGCATGCGCGGTGGTGGGGCTGGCATCCGCCTGACTGACTTCTGACTACCTGCCCATAAGGGGCACCTTTCTTTTTAAATCTGAGTGTTTTATTAAGTGAAAGCCGATATTTAGCAATATCAAAGAGTATTAGGGAGGTAAGTATACTCTTGAAGTGAAATTCTTTTTTCACGAGGGAGTTGATACTTACCATCTTGATACTCATTAATATTTCCTAAGCATTGAACTAGCTACAATATTACACAGAGTAAAAAAGAAGCCTGTCCCACACTAGGCAGGTTACACATCTGCCACGAGGGTGGAAACGCGACCAATGGCGAGCATATGCAGAGTGACATGTCCTCATACTCGATATGATTGTGACAATATCAACATATAGATGTAAGACCAAGCCTCTGTGGAGCGGAGAGGCTAGGATCATATCAGGATGGCAAGTATTAACTCTCTTATGAAAACAGAAATACGTGATTTTATTTATTTCCCTTCAAGAGTATACTTAACATCCTGATACTCATTGATATAGCCAAAATTTGTACTTGAATTCTGCGGGAGGGAGGCGCGGTCAGAAGACCGGCTGTTCCCCGGAAGAGCGAGCTCTTTTGTGTTTGAGGCACAAAAACATCTGACCTTTTCGTAAGATGCGCTCTCCCCAAAATCACTTCGCTAGATTTTCTCTGACCATCCACCATTGAAAGTGGTGAATAAGAGGTTCCAACACCGACACTTTTGAGTACAGAGATCCTGTGCTCTGGTTCTACTGTCATGAGAAATAACTGGATAGGCAGTCTGCACAAGGCTGTCTGTGGAATGACTTGTTTCAGAGAAACCATCAACCCCAGCATTCTCAAGTAAACCCCTGCCAGGACATAGCGACTGTTGCACACTGACTGTACTAAACATATCCTATCCCTAAATCGAAGTACATGTCCAGGTAAACAAACTTCTGGGATGGTGTCAGCTCTGATTTCTGAGTTGATTATCCAGCCTAAATCTGTCAGAAGTTTGGCAACTATCTTCAGATTGGCTGATAGACTTTCTCGGTTGAGTGCATTTAACAGCCAGTCGTCTATGTTTCTCCTGTGGATGTATGCTGTAATAGCAAGAACCACTCTGGTTAAGGGAGCCCTCGAGATACCAAATGGGAGTACCTTGAATTCTGTTCGCGAACTTGAAAGCCAAATCTCAGGTACTGATGGAAGATCTTCGCTATTGGAATGTGAAAATATGCATCGTTTAGATCTATCGATGCAGTCCACATTACTTTTTCAACCCTGCCAACACAGTTCTTAGTGTTTCCATCTTGAAACTCGGAGTGAGAATAAACCTGTTTAGAGGTTTGAGGTTGAGAATTGGTTTCCATCCACCAGTGCCTTTCGTTACTAGGGCAATGGTTGCATAGACGCCCAGACAATTCTTCTGAGCCGGCTGAATCGCTTGTTTCTGTATGAGGGAATCTATTTCCTCCTCTATACACAACCACTCATCTGGATGTCTTGGATTTTGAGTCCAGATCGGTATCGAAAAACTAAATGGTCCTGTGTCACCCGCTTCCACTCTTGGATGTTGGAGGTCAGACGGCCTCCCACGGGCCCATCTCAGGGTTGAGATGGACCCGAGAAGGGTAAGAGCAGCACTGTCTCCGGTGATGATCCCAGAAGCAGTGGTCCTTGTGAGGGCAGCACCATCAAGTACAGCCCCACACATCCAGATCTACGCCCACCTCTACCTGCGACGCATGCACCATGTTGCTCAGCCTACCTGGCAGACTGGGGAAGTGGAGTCCGCTCCTCCCACCCATCACCTCCAAAAAGATGAGGCCATGTTATTGGTGTTCGAAGAAGCCTAGTGCACAGGCCCTGGGATGGGTGCAGATTGTCCAAGGAAGACTGTCGCCGTGCCCGGAAACTCTTGGTGACCCTACAGATCATTACAATCCAGAGCCAGATTGATGCCATCCTGGATGGCTCTCTCGACTGTAATCGGCAATGGGATATGAGACACAGATGCTGTCACCAACCCTTGCAACAGCTGGAAGGCATGAAATAATACAGAGATTGCAACTCTAGCACTCTCCTCTGAATCCTCTAACGCAGAGTTCAACGAACGTAAAATGTTCATGCACAAGAGACCGGTCTCAGACCTGGACCCAGGCCGCGTATACTCGCCCAAAGCAGTGTGATCATCTATGCATGGCTCTGGAATGACGCCATATTTTTTTCAATGCCTCAGCATTAATACGGCACTGCTTTGCCACTTTACAGGGGGGGGGGGCATTCGCAAGTCTTCCAGCAGATTTGATGGAAGCCTCTTCCTGCTTAAACATATCAACTCGGCATACGGCAGAGATGGCATAGCGGTCATCGACATTTTTTCCTGAAGCTACAGGCGTTGATCCTGTTGGGAAACCGACGGCTCTACCTGGAGTTCTAGCCTAACGCATACCAGCCAGTGGCAAGCGTTAAGCCAGTCTTCCTCGGTAGCTATCTGGGATGTTTCGATGCGCCTAGGGCCTTCGTCCGCTTCCATAACATTCACATGTGGATTAAACGAAATCACGGATTTCTTTTTTCACGAGAGAGTTGATACTTACCACCCTGATACTTTATGATATTTCCTAAATATCGACCTAGCTTCAATAATACTCTGGGCCACTGGGCAGGTTACACAACTGACAGTCCAGCGGATGTGCAGCCCAAACTCGCACATGCGCGGGGCTGACTCATTCTCTTCTTAAAATATTGACCTGCCATTGCAACACGCTTTCTAGCCTTGCTTTCGCTTTCTTTCTTTTTGAAGCTTTGAGTTGTTTTGCAACTTGTTTGACTTACATATTAGTATGCCTGACGCTGCCAAGTCGCCGGAGGATGCTCCCGGTCCAAGCCATCAGGTGTATTTTCGTAAATTTATTGATAAAAGATTTGCGTGTTGACTCGGATGGTATTTCCGGGATTCGCGCTATCTCGTGGAAATATCATAACGTATCAGGGTGGTAAGTATACTCTGATGTGAAAAAGTAGTTGGTACCATGGATACCTCTGGATAGCCAGGCAAGCCATACGGACCCAGAATGGCCGGCATGGCTCGAGCCGTGGCTACACAAGTAGCCAGAGCCATGGTGCCATACATGCAATGCATGGCAACGTGGCCCGGGTCTTCCACAACGAATCCATCAGTAACCCGAGGGATTCTGTACAGCTGATCATCCGCACCAACTATGCCAATCTGTTGACCCGAGGGAGGCATATGAGTGTCCATTTTCACGGCCATCAGATCATTGGATTGGCCAAACAAGAATTCCTCTTCATCCCACTCAGAAAGATTAGTAGATTATAGACGCTGGATTAGCAAAGAAAACTAACCCAGCCTGGAAGAGACGATGCCTGGAGATGGATGCTGGGTGGTCGATAAGCAGCCGTCCGAAGCCATAGCTTCCATCCCCAGGTCAACAGGCCTGACGACACACTGGACGGTCCGTAATTACTTTCTGAATCCTCAAGCCTAAACCAGCGGGGACCACCTCTGGATCATGATCGAAAACTGGCCCAAACCTATCAGATCCATAGAATTCTTGATCGAGCACACATGACGAAGGCCCTGAAGTAGATGATGCATGAAGCATGCTGCGAAGCATCTCTGGCATCATGTTTTTAAGAACTCAATGAATAGTTCATCTGGTCATTGCTCACAGATGTGACATCTATATGAATGGTCGCATGTGCTACAAATCTGACTTTCGTGTAATGATGACAACAATGCAACTTTAGAAACTTTGAAACCTTAATAAAGGAAGTTACTTAATTAAATAATAATCAAACAATTACTCAAGAATTTAAGTAATAAAGGTCGATTATGATGTCATTTTCTTAAGGGGAGATAGACAGTTAATGAATAACAATCTAATGTATTACTCCTTTTCAACAATTCAGAGAATAATCAGATTGTATCCAGCACTCTCACGCACACATTCATTCCATTTTCTGAATGCATTGACTAGACCAATACTTTACCATCAGAGAAAGCAGGAAGAAGGCTAGGCAGTCAAAAAGTGTTAAGATTTTCAAATATATTGAGAGCCTTCATGCGATCTCCCTACCTAAATTGAACATCTCCAGTATTAGCCTACACTAAGATGCTGTGTCCAGGAGAGAGCCACTGGTCAATGCTCTGAACATCTTGAGGAATAAGGAGTCCAAGGGCAGAGAGGTAAAGGTTTGTATTATATACCAATACTATATCCCTGAATACAATTAACTACTAAAAAGGACAAGGGACTGGTGGCATGCCAGGACCACTTTGTGGGACCCGGAAGATATAAAACAGCATGGCGTTAGCTAATAGAGACATCAAGTGTGTAAATGTATTACAATTGAACCAGGTTTCACATTTTTAGTGAATCCCGGAAATAGATGACCGTAAGTGCTAACGCTAGACTATATGTCTACACCTGAGAGCTTGTGCCTGGCTCTTCATCAGGAGACTTAGTATTATCTCCCATGATTCTTAGAAAGAATTTGAGCTTGGGATCAACAAATAGTCTTAGAATTTGTGCCCAACAAAACCAAAAAGCTAAGCAAGGAAAGAAGTGTGCTGCATTGGCATTAGAAAGAGGTCGTGTCACTCTGCACATGGTCGCCAAGAGTGACAGATGCATAACCTGAGTAGTGGAGGCAGGTTTCTTTTTTATTCCGTGTAATATCAATGAGTATCAGGATGGAACTACTACTACTGTTACCATTACCGCTACTGTTACCGCTACTGCTACTACTGTTACTGCTACTACTGTTACTGCTACTACTGTTACTGCTACTACTGTTACTGCTACTGCTGTTACTGTTACTGCTACTACTGTTACTGCTACTACTGTTACTGCTACTACAGTTACTGCTACTGCTGTTACTGCTACTGCTACTACTGTTACTGCTACTACAGTTACTGCTACTGCTACTACTGTTACTGCTACTACTGTTACTGCTACTGCTACTACTGTTACTAACTACAGTTACTGCTACTACTGTTACTGCTACTACTGTTACTGCTACTACTGTTACTGCTACTGCTACTACTGTTACTAACTACAGTTACTGCTACTACTGTTACTGCTACTACTGTTACTGCTACTACTGTTACTGCTACTGCTACTACTACTACTGTTACTGCTACTACTGTTACTGCTACTACTGTTACTGCTACTGCTACTACTGTTACCGCTACTGCTACTACTGTTACCGCTACTGCTACTACTGTTACTGCTACTACTGTTACCGCTACTACTACTACTACTGTTATTGCTACTGCTGCTACTGTTACTGCTACTACTGCTACTACAGTTACTGCTACTACTGTTACTGCTACTGCTACTGCTACTACTGTTACTGCTACCGCTACGACAACGATGACAATGATGGTGACAACGACAACATCAATAATGATGACAACCATGATACAGTTCTGTAACTTAGTGAGTGTCCTGATGCAAATGTAATTGAAAATAACTGAGGGCATGTGAATGTCACCAGTTAGATGCCCTCATGAGCATGCCAATTTTTCATGCTTATGAAAAATATTAGTGCCTTGAATATTTATTAATCCATAGTTTGTTGATTTTGATCTCATATTGTTTGTATAATACAAATGCAATTTCAGAATGATGGTTACTGAATCTTGAGAAATAGCATCGTCATATAATATTTGATAATAATGCAAGTATTTGTACCGATTTATTAAAATCATAGAATGCGAGCCGCCTAATTTCAATGAGGGAACTCTGTTTTAATTTTTAGCATGCCCTGATGGCATTCACCTCAAAATATTAAGTTACAGCACTGTGATATGTGATATTAGGTTATCTGCCATACCTGAAGAGTATCTGTATGTAATCATCATTATACGCCCGCACACATGCCACAGAAGCACGTGGTTCAAAGCGAGTATAAAGAAATGGTCTTGGATGAAACATGGCCAATAATCGATGAAGAAACACTTCCTCCTCCAGCACCACAGGTGGGTAGTGACGATTGCTGGACAGCGGCTGATTGAAAAAATTATTGCTTTTCTGCATCAAGACTTCATACACGTCACCCAACCTATGTAGATATGAGTCATCTTTCGGGAAGAAGAATTTAAAATGTGATGCCCCAATGTTCTGCCATTGAATGTTTGTAGCTTTCCATGTTTTTAATCCATTCAGCGTATCGATTCCACTGACATACTCCTGTGCGAAATACAAGCAACACCTTAACACAACATTCAAAATACACGCAACAGTTTAACACAACATTCAAAATACACGCAACAGTTTAACACAACCTTCAAAATACAAGCAACAGTTTACCACAGCATTCAAAATACAAGCAACAGTTTACCACAGAATTCAAAATACAAGCACCAGTTTACCACAGCATTCAAAATACAAGCAACAGTTTAACAACCTTCAAAATACAAGCAACAGTTTACCACAGCATTCAAAATACAAGCACCAGTTTACCACAGCATTCAAAATACAAGCACCAGTTTACCACAGCATTCAAAATACAAGCAACAGTTTACCACAGCATTCAAAATACAAGCAACAGTTTAATACAACCTTCAAAATACAGGCAACAGTTTAACACAACTTTCAAAATACAAGCCGAGTCATTTTTTCAAGAATCACAAGAGGTATTAGAAGATACCAAATATCTCGCCCTATGGTACCGCATAAGTCGGCATTTAAATTAACCCTTTAATGGTCAAATTTGGTACATAAAATTTTAATATTTTCTTATTGAATGTCCATTTACAGGCCTAGAGCATAAAATTTTTGAAAATTTACCACTGTAATGACTGGCTTGGTTATTGAGCCAGTCATTCACGTGGTAAATTTCCAAGAATTGTATTTTCGTGGCCTGTAAATGGACATTCCACAGGACTATAGCAGAGGTCAGTTTTGGCCGGTATGACCATTAAAGGGTTAAGAAATGTTTTACAGTGGCTCCATAAGCTGGTTAAATAAGACAGGTTTCGCTGTGGCTTCATAAGGTGATCACTTAAGAGATTTTGAGGTGGCTCCATAAGGTAGTCACTTGAGGTTTTGCTGTGGCTCCATAAGGTGGTCACTTAAGAGATTATGAGGTGCCTCAATAAGGTGGTCACATAAGACAGGTTTTGCTATGGCTCCATAAGGTGGGTGTTTGTAAGATTTAACCCGTTATCACTCAAACCGGCAAAAAACCGCTTCTGCATTGGGCTGGGAAAATGTCCATTTGCAGACCAAGAGTAGACTTTTGGAACATTTACCACTGGAATTACTGGCTTGATAACCGAGACCGAGTAAATTTTCAAAAATAATCTTCTCTTGGTCTGTAAATGGACATTTTCGTTGAGAAAATGTAAACTTTCTTGAACAAATTTGAGGGTTAAATGTTTCAATACGTGGTGTATGAGTTTCAAGAGGCGGTGTATGAGTTTCACGAGGCGGTGTATGAGGTTCAAGAGTCGGTGTATGCGTTTCAAGAGGTGGTGTATGAGTTTCACGAGGTGGTGTATGAGTTTCAAGAGGCGGTGTATGAGTTTCACGAGGCGGTGTGAGTTTCAGGGGGCGGTGAATGAGTTCCAAGAGGCGGTGTATGAGTTCCAAGAGGCGGAGTATGAGTTCCAAGAGGCGGAGTATGAGTTCCAAGAGGCGGAGTATGAGTTTCAAAAGGTGGTGTATGAGTTTCAAGAGGCAGTGTATGAGTTTCAAGAGGTGGTGTATGAGTTCCAAGAGGCGGAGTATGCATTTCAAGAGGCAATGTATGAGTTCCAAGAGGCGGTGTATGAGTTTCAAGAGGTGATGTATGAGTTCCAAGAGGTGGTGTATGAGTTCCAAGAAGCGGTGTTTGAGTTTCAAAAGGTGGTGTATGAGTTTCAAGAGGCAATGTATGAGTTCCAAGAGGCGGTGTATGAGTTTCAAGAGGTGATGTATGAGTTCCAAGAGGTGGTGTATGAGTTCCAAGAAGCGGTGTTTGAGTTTCAAAAGGTGGTGTATGAGTTTCAAGAGGCTATGTATGAGTTTCAAGAGGCAGTATATGACCTTCAAGAGGTGGTGTATGGGTTTCAAAAGGCGGTGTAAGAGTTTCAGGGGGTGGTGTATGAGTTTCAAGAGGCGGTGTATGACTTTAAAGATGCAGTATATGAGTTTTAAGAGGCGGTGTATGAGTTTCAGGGGGTGGTGTATGAGTTTCAAGGGGCGGTGTACTAGTTTCAAGAAGCGGTGTATGAGTTCCAAGAGGCGGTGTATGAGTTCCAAGAGGGGGTGTATGAGTTCCAAGAGGCGGTGTATGAGTTTCAAGAGGCGGTGTATGAGTTTCAAGGGGCGGTGTACTAGTTTCAAGAAGCGGTGTACTAGTTTCAAGAGGCGGTGTATGAGTTCCAAGAGGCGGTGTATGAGTTCCAAGAGGGGGTGTATGAGTTCCAAGAGGGGGTGTATGAGTTCCAAGAGGGGGTGTATGAGTTCCAAGAGGTGGTGTATGAGTTTCAAGAGGCGGTGTATGAGTTCCAAGAGGCGGTGTACTAGTTTCAAGAAGCGGTGTATGAGTTTCAAGAAGCGGTGTATGAGTTCCAAGAGGGGGTGTATGAGTTCCAAGAGGGGGTGTATGAGTTCCAAGAGGGGGTGTATGAGTTCCAAGAGGCGGTGTATGAGTTTCAAGAGGTGGTGTATGAGTT
This sequence comes from Chaetoderma sp. LZ-2023a, assembly GCA_034401795.1. Lineage (NCBI taxonomy): Eukaryota > Metazoa > Mollusca > Caudofoveata > Chaetodermatida > Chaetodermatidae > Chaetoderma > Chaetoderma sp. LZ-2023a. Next base: position 79,141 of record JAVVLW010001021.1, read on the forward strand.
CCAAGAGGCGGTGTACTAGTTTCAAGAAGCGGTGTATGAGTTTCAAGAAGCGGTGTATGAGTTCCAAGAGGGGGTGTATGAGTTCCAAGAGGCGGTGTATGAGTTTCAAGGGGCGGTGTATTAGTTTCAAGGGGCGGTGTATGAGTTTCAAGGGGCAGTGTATTAGTTTCAAGGGGCGGTGTATGAGTTTCAAGAGTTGGTGTATGAGTTCCAAGAGGCGGTGTATGAGTTCCAAGAGGCGGTGTATGAGTTTCAAGGGGCGGTGTATAAGTTTCAAGAGTTGGTGTATGAGCTTCAAGGGCGCTCTATGAGTTTCAATACGTGGTGTATGCATTTCAATATGTGGTGTATGAGTTTCAATACGCGGTGTATGAGGTTCAAGAGATTGAACAGAATATTTCCTACATCATAAAGAATTTGTCATTTCTGGTCAGTAAGGCATAATGAGTTAACAGTAACCAATGACCAATGATGATACAATATGTGTAATACGTCGCCGCTGTCCATAAAAGTCGGCCAGCAAAGATGGTCCATGTTTGGCCATGTGCTAAGGATGTCAGAAGACACACCAGTACAGAGAGCCTTGGAACTCTCCCTACTGGGAGCCAGCAAATATAAATCCAGAAGAGGATGTCATTGGATACATCTCCTAAGTGTGCTACGAGGTGACCTCAAGAAAACAGGACTCGTTACACTCAAATCAAGAATGGACCTGAGGAGGTTAAGGATTTCGGCTGAAGACAAGACGCAGTAAGCAAAAAGAAGGACTGATTGCAGCTAGTGTTGGGAATCGGTACCATTTTTGTGATCGATGATTGGTATTAATTAATGATTGATCATAACAGATTCTCATTTTTTACTCATTTTTAATGCAGTAATTATAGCATGTTCAAGGACATCTACCCCTTTCAAACCAAGTCGCAAGTATGCCAGATTCTTAATAATTTAAAGAAATAATCTGTTGAATATTTTGAAACTAATTTGACTGGAAGCTGTTGCTGCCTTAGGCAGCAACAGCTTCCAGTCAAATTAGTTTCAAAATATTCAACATGTTATTGGTATGGTTGCTTTGAAATTAACATACTATTTCAGTGCTGAAAGAATTAATGTCTAAGACTAAGGAGTAATACTATAGTTGCAACAATTACATTTAAATTCTTTTCCAAAAAGTATTTGTTTTCGAGCTTGACCAGTTAAAATATATTAATAAAGTCAATTTATAAGCAAAGTCGATTTCTAAAATCATGATCGTGCTCCTGAAAAAACACGTACGATTGTCTTACGTTCCTCTGCACCATGGTACAGCTCCGATATTTCAGCTGCAAAAAAGGTGTCTAGGCAACTCGAGAGAAGATGGAGAACTACTCGCTCAACATCTGATAGATTGTCTTTTCAGGCTCAGAGAACACGTGTAGTTAATATGTTTCATACAGCCAAATCAGACTACTATTCGAATCTCATCGAAACATCACCAGACCAGAAATCACTGTTTAAGGTCATTGATGAACTCCTCCATAGGAAAGCTAAACCCAAATTGCCCACTCATATGGATGCTGTCGAAGTAGCCAATCGGTTCAATACGTTTTTCTCTGAGAAAATTGCTAACATCCGCAATAATCTTGACAATCAAAAGCCAGTAGTTATGGATGACAATGAGGCAATTAATCAACCGCCAATACTCGAAAGCTTTGCACTAGCTACTGAGTCCGAGATCACTAATCTCATTGTGTCATCCCCAAGCAAAACGTGTTCACTAGATCCTATACCAACATCAATAGTAAAGCAACATGTGCACATTCTTACACCAATAATCACTAACATCGTGAATATGTCTTTAACAGACGGTGTTTTCCCATCTAT